>ML778023.1:152970-171746 GCA_009831015.1 Picea engelmannii | reverse complement strand
CATGCGTGTTTTAACGGCTGCGATCAAATCGCGAACTCGCACATCGCGAAATCGGAGTTTCCGTTGTCATGAGTTCTTTTCATTTTGAAATCGTGATCCCCGATTCTCTGATGAATGAGATCAACGGTCCAGACCTCTTTTTCGCTTTAACGACTGCGATCATATCGTGAAATCGCATATCGCGAAATCGGAGTTTCCGTTGTCAAGTGTTCTTTGCATTTTGAAATCGTGATCCCCGATTTTCCGATGGCTTATCTCCCTCGCAGCTTCTGCATATCTGAGAACTATCGGGGTTTGCTTCCAATCTGACGGCTTAGATCACTTATTTTCTGTGCTTAACTCCTGCACTTAACATCTGCGCAGCTTCTCCCGATCCAACAGCTGTCGGGATTTTCGAGTGAGATCCGACGGTTCTCGGTCTCTTTCCTATGCTTCTTGCGCATATAAGACTGCTATTCCTCCTGAGCTTAATTTCCTTTGTCTTCTGTTTTCCTGTCATCTTCACTGTTGTACTTGCCATCAATGACAAGCATATGCTAACTGTTACACATTTCCAACAAAGGAAATATCAAATCATAAAATTACCACAAAATCGATAAAATTACAGATAAGACAGTAGCTCCTGTCGACTGGGCCCATGGTCTTCAGAAGACACTGTTATGAAAAACTTATTACATGGAAATGGTCAAAACACTTGAAACTTCCATTAATTCCATAATTTATAAGTCATTTACAATTGGTTTGATGTACATAGTATCAACAATTAAGAGATTGAAATTCTAGTACCCTCTCTCTATCACTCACTCTTCTTTATATATTACAATAAGACAAGTAAATTAAGCTATCCTGAGGATCGAGAGATCCTCAGGATTGCTTTTACTATTTATGAGGATTTCAAGATAAAAACCAATCTTCCTTGAACCATTTTGTGACTGATTTCTTTGATCTTCAATAGTCTGTGCATATTCATGAGCTTCTTAACTATCCTCCATTAACAACAATTGTCCATTTCTGCATAAAATCAAAGCAATTCAAGCCAAAGTTTAGAAAATATTAATATCATTTAATATTATTTTCAAAATATTTTCAATCATTTTCTTCCCTAATTACTTCAAACTAATAGAAAAGTCAACAAAGAATATACCCTAAACCAAAGTAACAAGGAGAATATTTATACTTTTTTCTTACCCCAACATACCCCCAACTTATCTTTTTGCATGTCTTCATGCAACAAGAGAGTTCATATGCAGGGTAGTGAGACTGTAGGGTGGAGAGGTCTCTTTTCTAGACCTTCAGAAACCATTCTTACCTTTAAGTTCTTAAAAATCAACTTCTTCCTTTTTCTTACGGAATTCATAAACACTCTGATAACCCTCTGGAGGGTACCAAATAATGGGGGCACTGTACCAACATCCAATCTAGGAAGGCCCTTCTTTCATGATCATATTGGCATACTTTTCTAAACTGAGAGAAGCTTCTTGAAAATTCCCAAAACCAAATGGTTCCTCGTTCTTGATTTCATTTGAAGATACACTCTTGTTATCACTAGAAGTCACCTTCAGATTGCATGGAAGGCAAGCCCAATACCCATCAAGTTATATGTGAATGATAGAGTGTTTTAACGAGTCAAATGGAAAATGACTCAAATGGTAATGTTCTAACTAAGACAACATGGCTAGCATGCACCAACAATTAAGGTCTTGGCTAACTTCTACCAGTAGTTTGGGAGTAAGCATGAATAGAGGGAAGACTTGAGTGAGAGGAGTGTAGGGACTACTGCAAACATCAAGTCTACAAAAGTCCAAGGAAGCAAGCTTCTAATCACAAGATCTTCTTGACATTAGAAACTAAGAATGCTAAATAAACATCATTATAATATAATGGTCAAACATCCACCATCACATCACCACAATAATTCATGTGAATACTTCAAAGCATGAACATTTAGCAACTGAAGTAAATAGACTGAACAGGAAGCTGATTTCTATTAGCCCAAAAGTCTTAAGTCCAGTACATCACTAGATCATAGTCACTTCATCAAAATATTACAAAATAAAGGGAGCCTTGCTCAACCATATCCACCCACTAAAGTAATTGATCTATCTATTTATAACAAAAAGGGAGGCAACAACTGGAGGTACGAGTTGGCCTTCTTCCCTTGAAAATCTCTTAAACACTTATTTTTTCTAACAACTAAGAAAACAACCTATGCTATAAAATAGGAAAATGCTGGTGACTAATCCAGTCATGCTTCTAACTAATTTGATCCTCTTTTGCTACTCAGCTCCTATTTTTCCATGTGTCCTTTTGGAGCCTGTAGTTGTCCTCATAATTCCAGCTGCTACTTTTGTAACTTTCTCCATCATCAATTTATCCAAATATGTTGGCCTAGTCCTCTTATATTCCTGGTGTTTGCTGGCAACTTCCTTGAGTAGCAACTCAGGATAGCGCACCCTAAAATGGAACAAGGAGAGAAGGTAGCTCCTGTAGGTAGCACCCATGTGCTTCATGTATGCACCAACATTTATCCTCTGTTGAAATATTAGGTAGCGCCTATAGGTAGTGCACCTGTGTTTTGCCTGTTTGTAAACCTTCTCCCTAACAAATATTACGTAGCCCCTATAGGTAGTGCTGCTATGTTGCACTCGTATACCAATTTTGTGCTCTGTGTAATATTACAACACTTTTACGCAGTGCCACTTACATTGCATTTGCATATAGGTTTGGGTAACAATGCCAAAATGCATCGTCTTTGAATATGGAACATGTGAAGAGAAGATTGTGTCCTTCCATGATGACAAAACCATTTTAATTAGGTGCCTTGACTATACCATAGGTAGTGCTTTTACCACTGAGTGAAGCTAGCACTTAGAAAAAACTCAAACTCCATATAGCTAAACACCTAGAAGCATGTATAGATGGAAAATATAGTATTTGCATATTAGTTAACCCTCCCAAAAAGGAACAATCCCCAAAAATGGAGCTTACCCCTTACCAACTATTTTGTCATCTTGACACTTAGCCTCACACTCTTTCTAGTAGAAAGAGTATCTTCAATTGACTCAGCAGAGTTCTTCTTCTTAGTACTGGAAGGGTTCTTCAATGTAGTTTTGCTCTCCTTAGTTGTTGGTCTCTCATCTTCAATGGAAGCCTCAACCAACACTTGTAAATTCCTTTGGGCTACCTCATCTTAGAAATTCTTCAGTTCTGCCTTTAGCTTCCTGTTCTGAGCCTGGAAGCCTCTCTTCTGCCTGTAGAGGTTCTAGAGTTTTCTATGAAGGGGTTGATCCCTCCTTTCTACAAATATTTCCGAGTCAAGGGTATGACTGTAGCCATCCATAAGATCTGTCATCTTGGCTATGTCAGATATGGCTTCCTTTTTCAATTTAGCCAATTCTTTTCTTGACTCCTTAAGTTGTCTGATAAGTCTCTTGAAGGTCTAACCCCTAGGGGGAGTCAAGACATGCACAGTCTCAGCAGGCTTATTCTCATCCTCTTCTTCCATCTGTACATGAATTTTCTTATGTGTTTCATCAGCCTTTTCAAAACCCTTTCCATTATGCTTCTTCTCTTGCACAACAACTTCTCCTTTGTTCTTCACAAGCTCTTCAAAATCTTTCACAAAGACTTCATATTTCCTCTCCAAAGGTATTTTGGTACCTTTACCCTTATTCCTTTGAATAGGGGTTTCTGATTTCTCCTCCATAGGCTTTTCAATGCTTTTTCCTTTCTCCTTATGCATAGGGGTTTCTGGTAAACACTGCTCTTTGAAAACCTCCTTAGGAATTCATGACCTAGTGAAATGTATTTTACCCTTGATTTCGACTGCTGGAGGAGAAGAGGGAAAGAGAAGCTTCTTCCCTCTCTTAGATGTCAACTTGGTAGAGTAAGGCACTTCTTCTAACCCTGGTGGAGGTGGGGGTAAGAAATATCTATGTGGAGAAGGACAATTTTCCTCCTCAACTTCCATGATCTGCTTGTTAATTTTTGAAACAGGGGCTTTGCCCTTTCTCTTCTTGCTGATACCTACTTTAGTACTAGTGGATGCTGAAGGAATTGCAATATGTTATTGGGGAGTAGGTGTTGGGTCCATCTTGAAGTGAGAAGTAACCACAAAATTCTCCCATGAAATCTCTTTCTTTCCCAACTCTTCAGAGACTAACATTCTGATCAATCCAGAGTGGAAAAGGATAGAATGCACATCCTTAGACTTGTCTTACACCCTATCTGACATTTTACCTATACTTGTCAACAGGTAATAAGGAACATTCATCTCAATCTTACCAGTAAAATGTAACAACATCCTTATGTGGTAATGATACAAGGTGTTAAATCTCCCTTCACAAGTAAAATATCTATGTATGATTTTCAAAATTCTATCAAACTGCTCGATCAATTGATTCCTTGGCATACTGTTAGACACCTCATTGGCTCAATATTCAGGCTTGAAGAAATCTTTAAGAAAGGGTGAACTCAAAACCACGGCCTTGAGCCACTTTTCACCTGAAATGGGAATCGTTGTTGCAGCTGAGATGGAGGTTTTAGTTACCTCAAATTCCAAATCCCCAACTCTAGTTTTCTTGCCATCAAAATTTAATGCAAATTGTTTTTCTACCTCTAGATGGCCTCTCTACATGTTCTGGCAGAAAGAGAGGTATCCTTCTCTTTGAAATATCTCCCTTTCCATGGGCTCTGTGTCAAAAAGGCACATGTCCACAGGTTCTGTCCTAACTATCTTGCCACCTTTGTATGCTTTCTTTGATTGAGGGGTCTCCATTACTCAAAATGAGGGTTCTTGAGAGGCTTAAGGGATGCTAATGACCAGAAAGATTCAATTTAGGTTTCAAATGCACAAAGATGGCCCTTAAAATTGACAATGCTTAGAAATTCGAGCTTGACTATGGGAAATAGACCTTTAGACTTATATAGGATTTTTAGAGTGTAGACTGTGAAGGGGTAATCCATAATGGCTCTTTGTACAAGATGAAAGGGAGCAAGGAAAATAGAGAGGGTTTGAGGAACGCCTCTGGGTAGCACAACACATACACAGAGGATAAGCTATTACGGGCCTGCGACTTCAATGGTTAAAGAAAATGACAGTAATCAGAGTGCAAAGAGTAATGCTTACTAGGTCATGAGTGAAGAGGAAGAGGAGTCACATCAATTTAGCAATGGGAGGAGTCGATTTAGGGACAAGTCATGATGGGGACCAAAAATGAGTCATGATCTAAAGAGGTTCTATAACCATAAACCAAATTGAGGACCAAACAAGAACGATGACTCAAAACTTTAATCTTCTAAGATGAACCTAACATCAACCTTTAAGAGGATGAGACTCAAAAAATTAAAATCTAAGGCTTAAAAATGTATTAATCAAATTAAAGACCCAAGGAAACTTAGTGTGATAACATTGGTTCCACGGGGGATGGCATGCCCCCTGCAGGATACCAAGAATGAGTAGATTTAGTTCCTTATCCTAGGGTTATGGGGTCATTTATTGGAACAAAATAAACATAAAATGATATTTACAATGACATGAAGAGCCATTCAAGGTTCAAGAAAAGTACTTTTTCAGGAAATTCCCATTTACAGGGCCACCAAACACTTCTTCATTCTCCATATTCTGCAACTTGAAAGTGTTATTAGAGAATACCTCAGAGATTTTGAAAGGACCGGTCCATAAAGCTTCAAATTTACCATGATTTCCTTTATCTTGCCTCAGTGCATCCCATTTGAGAACCAGATCGCCCAATTGAAAATCCTCTTTGTTCACCTTCTTGTCGAATGCTTGCTTGATATTCAGTTGATGATCATAATATTTATCTACAATTTGTTCCCGGGTCTGTTGCACTTCAACCAATTGTTGAATCCTCCTGATCATATCATCTGACTCCCCTTGATAATCTTGGAAGAATTTTTCCACAGGCAAGGCAAGCTGAGCAGGGAAAGCTGCCTCAAATCCATATACCAGCTGGAAAGGGGAAAGTCCCAAGGATCATTTCACTGTCACTCTGTCATCCCATAGAGAAAATTTGAGTTTTGAATCCCATGCCTTTTTGTTATCCTCTAACATATTTTTAACAATCTTTATAATTCTTTTGTTCGAGGATTCTATAAGCCCATTTCCCTGCAGATAGTAAGGGGAGGAATGAATCAAAGTGATCCCAAACTGTTCACAGAACTGAATTAATGGTTCATCCTTGAATGATGCAACATTATCAGTGATGATTCTATCAGGACACCCAAACCTTGCTATGATGTCTTACTGGAAACCAATGATCACTTTATGTGAAGCAATCCTTGTGGGAATAGCTTCAATCCATTTAGTAAAGTAATCAGTAGCAGTCAAGATCCATCTATGTTGACCACTGGAAGCTGGATGGATTTCCCCGATAAAATCCAGGCCCCACTTCTGGAATGGTCCTGAGGCTGCCACAGGCTTCAATGGAAAATACTTAAGCTATTGTTTTCCAGAAAACTTCTAACATTTAGCACAGGCCCTAATCTTAGCACAAACATTAGTGAACAAATTGGGCTAGAAGTACCCAACTCTGAGGATCTTGTATGCCGTGGTTCTCTAATAATGATGCCCCCCACATAAAATTTCATGAAAATTAGACATAATCTTTTGGGCTTCTTGGGGATCTAGGCATCTCAAAAGAACTCCTAATGGATCCTTCCAATGCAAAATTTTATCTACAAAGAAATACTTTATTGATTTGAGTTTTAAGGCCCTCACCTTGTTTCTTTCCATACCACTTGGGGGCTGTAAATTTTGCAGAAAAAATATAATGTCCTTGTACCAGCTGCAATCTTCCAATGTAGAAATGACTTGAGGGCCTTTATTATTCATCCCAACCTGCTGATTTTATGAACATGAGTAAATGAAATTCACTCCCAGTGCTAAGCAATTTGATTCAGCCAAGAGCTTGGCCAAACCTTGGCCTTTAACTAATTTTGTGGGTCTAATATCCAAATCAAATTCAAGTAGTTTAAAAATCCACTTGATGCATTTTCCATCAATATCAGGCTGAATAAGAATTTCTTTTATAGAAATTGATGGAACATAAGAAATAAATATTGAGTGCAACACATAAACTCTAAAAGCCTTAAGAGATTTAACCAGTTCATAGGCTTGCTTCTCCATAATTTCATACTTTAGTTATGCATCTCTTAATGCCCTACTGAAAAAGGCAATGGTTTGTTCTAAGCCTTCAACGTTCTTCTGCAATAGGATTGCTTCTACTGTATCAAAAGAGGAAAAAGAAAAAATAAGAAAGTACTTGGAGTAGTCGGGGCTGACAAGAACTGGGGATTTTGTCAAGGTTTTCTTTATTTTATCAAAATAATCACATGCCTCAACAATCCATTTTATTTCACTATCCTTCCTCAGCATGGTTGTGATATACTTAACTAACTCAACAAAATTTGACACAAATCTTCTCAAAAAGTTGATTTTTCCCAGAAAAGATTGTACCTCTTTTTTGGATGTAGGGGGTGAAAAAGTTTGTATAGCCTCAACCCTTCTGGAATCAATCCTTACTCCTTCACCTGACACAATATGCCCCAATAATTTTCCTTCTTTCATGGCAAACAATGATTTTTTCGGATTCAAAGAGAGGCCAAATTTTATGTATTTCAAGAAAACCTTTCTTAAATGATCACAATGTTCCTTATCAGACTGAGAATACACAATTATGTTGTCCAAATAGATAACAAAAAACTTATCCTTTTCTCCAATAAATTCTATGTCCATAGCTCGCTAAAAAGTTGCCCTTGCGTTCATCAAACCAAAGGGCATCTTGGCGTACATAAATGTCCCCTAGGGAGTGGTGAAGGTCGTCTTCTCCCTGTCCTATGGAAAAATAGATACTTGATTATATCTAGAGAATCCATCAACCATAGACATCCTAGATGCTCCTGTCACCTTCTGTAATATGTGATCCATCTTGGGTAAAGGCTACTTATCCTTTTTTGAGCTTCTGTTCAAATTTCAGAAATTGACACAAAGTTTGATTTCCCCATTCTTTTTTCTTACTGGGACCAAATTGGATACCCACTCGGAATACCTCAAAGGAATGATTATTTTTTCATCTAAAATCTTCTCAACTTCTTTCTCCATGATAGGAAACAACATAGGATTGATTTTCCTCAACTTTTTCCTGAAAGGTTTGGTGTTTTATTTTAATGGGATCTTGTGCACTATTATGCTTGTGTCATAAGTTCTAAGATCTTCATAAGTCCAAGAAAATACATCGGCAAATTATTTCAACAACTTAGTGTATTCTTCCCTCTTCTTTTCTGTTAGGATGCTTGACAGTTTGACATATTTTGGATCCTTTTCAGTGCCCACATTTCACTCAGTGATATCAACATCATCAATGGATACCTTCCCTTTCAATACCACACCATTCCCATCAAATAATATTTCCAACATAACTAGTCCCTTTGGTATATGATTTCTAGGCAGCTGCATAATATGATGATATGAAATTTTATTGAGGAAAACATCAACATGAGGAGTGATTTCTGAATCATGATCCTGATCAATGTGCAATGAAGAAAATTCATCAACAGTCTCAAGAAATTTTTTAAGTTCTAAATCATCTTCTAACACCTTCCAATATTTTACATTGTCTGGTATAGAAGGCATGTATTTGACTTCTACATCATACTTGATTTTTGGTGGTATGGGAATTCTGAAGTTGCTTGTTGATACATCCAAAGAATCAGCCACAATATTCACTTCTCTAGGAATGAATGATATATTAAAAGAAGAGAAAAAAATGTCCACTAAATCCCATACTTCATTTTTGTAATATCTAAGCCTAGGATGCTTTGTTTGATAAATATTTTTAATCTGATGGACTATCATTTCATCATCCCCAAATACTGACATCTCCTCTATCCCCATGTATTTTTCTGCCCTCAAACCCAATACACGAGCCTTATACTCTGCCACATTATTAGTAGTCTCAAATTCTAGTTTATATGACAAAGATATAGTTTCTTGAGTTGGTGAGACAAATATCACCCCAACACCAGCACCTTCCTTGGAAGAGGCTCCATGAAATAACATATTCTAGACCAAAGTAGTTAGAGGAGGCTCTTTAGAAAAGTTGATAGAGTTTTTTCTAATTTCTAAAGGGGCTTCTGGGGCATCGGTGAGCTGCAAAATACTAGATTCCATATCTGTATCAAAAGAAAAAACAGGCTGATTGGTGGGGTTTTCTTCATCACTAATGATGTAATCCAATTGGGCTTCCCTATAAAGTCTTCTATGCTCTCCCCCCAAAACAAGAATAGTAGCATAAGAGAGATTCATCTGCAAGGTTCCCCCAAGTATTTTTATCCAGGATCTTGATAAGAGCATACCAAACTTGGTGGGAACATCAACAACTATGATATCCATAAGTATTCTCTTCATGGGAAGCTGAAATAAGGTCACCACCATATCCTTAATGACTCCAAGACATTTGAATTTTCTGTATTCAAAAGAATATAAATCATGATAGGTCTTTGTGACTTCTAACCCAAGTTTATCCATAACAGATTTTGGCATAAGATTGTGTGATGCCCCTGAATCCATGAGACAATTGTGTAGCAACTTATCATGTATATTCAATGAAGTATAAAAAGGTGGGGATGAGTCATCTCTGTCTTCTATCAAAGGAGCTAAAATCACTACTGGTTTTTCATCTTGTAGATTTATGGAATCAATGGCATTTGGAGATGATTCTGGATGTAACATTTTGGATAAATATTTTCTAAAATCCTCATTTTTTATCAATTCCAAAAAAGGTATAGGGATCTTTATTTTCTGGATCTCATTCTCAAAACTGAAGGAAGGGGAAGGCTTCAAGATCTCTTTGGTTTCAGGAGGAGGATATCTAATCAAAACTTGTGGGTTTTGAGAGTCTTTTTCCTTGCTGCTCACTGTCACAGCCTTGGCAAGATCTTCTTTATGAACATGTTGATTAGGGGCTTTAGTTTTTTTTTCATTCTTCTTAGATCTCCAACTATATCTACCAGGATTCTCTTTTTCTTTCTCCCCCTTGCTTAAATCATTAATTTGAATATCCATTAAAGATTGATGATAAGAGGATTGAGTTAAGTGTGGGGATGGGGAAGTATCACCTAAACAATGAATCTCAGGATCAGCTTCAACCTCCTCTTTTTATTCATCTTCCACTAAATTATTTTGCAAAGGAGCTTGTACCCTCTGATCATATCTTTCTCTATTTCTGGGAAGGATTTGGGGAGCATCGTTGGGTCTCCTGAAATTACCTCTGTTTTCAATGTTTTGAACATTTCTATATGGTTGTATTCCTTCTGATTTTAATTTCTCAATTTTAGTGGAGAGAGATTTTACTAATTTGGTCAACTCATCTACTTGAGAATGGACAACAGAGGAATCAAAAGTTGAAGCTTTAGATTTGTTTTTTCTCCTATCCCTATCAATTTTTCCCCTGAGTTTATCTGATGCCACTATGTTGGATACTACCTCTAAGGCAACATCTTGCATATGAACCAAATAAGGTGACCTTCTTTCTCTCAAAAGGAGGTTGAATTCTGAATCAAAATCACTGGCATAAGTGATTTTTTCCATGGTTTCAGTGGGTTTGATCTCATCAGGGATTTTCTTGTACATTTTGTTAAATATTTTAGAAAATTCAGAGACAGACTCTCCTTCTTTCCTTTTCAAAGATCCAAATTCAGTGATGTAGTACAAAAAATCCTTTTTGTCACCCCAATGCCTCAATCCAGTAATGGATCCAGGGGCCAGACCCCTAAACCACTTCCTAGCCTCACCAAACAGGCTTTGGATGAAAACCCTCATCCAAACATCTTGATTTTCAATATTTTCGTTATCTGCATAACTATATAAGGCATGAAGATGTTCCTTAGCTGTTACATCTTCTTCTCCTGTAATCTTAGGCATGTATTTAAAATAATCTCTAGGGGGAAGATCATTCAGTGGCTGAGGTAAAAGTAGAGGATTATATCTTGCAGCCACTATGGCATCCATCCTATTAGCAGGGGGGTTAACAACTGGCATTTGATTTTGGATTCTTGGTGAACAAGAAGGAGAAGGAGACTTGACTCTATGTATAGTAGGAGAGGAAGGAACAGATGAAGGGGTGGGGGTTCAGTTTTCAGAATAGGAGGCTGAGTTTTTGAAGAGGATGGTAAGGTCTGGGAGGGAGATGAAGTTCCTACTTCTTTGGCAGCAAAAGTTTTAATAGAAAGAGGTGTAGAAAAACCTAAAGTAGGGAAATCTTCAAAACTATCAAGATTGAAACACTTCTCAATATCAGGGGAAGAAAATATATCAATGTTTTCCTCTTTCAATTTAGTCTCAAAGGAAGAGTATTCAAAAGGAAACTCTTCAAAATCAAGATTTTTATATACTTCAACAGAAGATAAAGGAAGCTTACTTGATAAAACAATTGGAGTATCAAGAGTAGAATTAGGCAACTAACCAGAATCACTTGTAGCAGCAACATAATTTTTTTTTTGGGGAAGCTTTTCCCTTCTTGATTATCTTCTCTGGGTCAGCCTCAGGTGGTACCAAAGGTAGTTGTGGATTTGATCTCATATGTCTTCCTTTAGGTGCCAAAGCTAAAACAATGGAGTCGCCAGGTGCAGTCTGCAATCTTCGAAGCACTGAGTTCTAATGCACCTTTTAAAACTAGAATACCGTGTCATTTTAATCCCAGGGAAAAGTCTTCAAATCGTTACCTGACAACATCGCCATTTATGTTATCACTCCAAAAGTCACCCTAGACTATAATCAGGTGAGCTTGGTAACATCAAATATTACAAAAATAAATTTGATTTTGAAATTATGAGAGAGGTTGGGCTGAAGCTATCTTCTTGACTTAACAAATCATATGAATCTATCCCTGCAAATCATCTCTCATATGCAGCAAAAAATATCATCCAAAAGAAATGTTTAGCCTTTCAAGGCTTTCAGGTGGAAGACTTTTATGAGAAAAGATAGAACTGAAAACAGAGAGACATGAAAATCCTTTTCAAGCATACTATTTATACAGTATAAGAAGAATCATAATTTGAAGATCCTTTTCAAAAGAGATTTAGCAACACACAAGGAAGAAGATATCAAGGGATCCTCCTAATCAACCCTCTCACACTTGTTGTTGAAGAAGAAAAAATATTAAGAGTCGAAACAAAGAAAAACATAGCTAAACATCAATCTCTTCTGCAAATGAATTCTTAACACAAAAAATGATAATATATGCTATCTTCAAATTAATCCTGTCAAAGTACAAAAATAGAGCCTCTTGGCTTCCTCCCCCGTGCTTCATCATTTGGAACATGTATTTATAACAAAAAGGAAAGGCAACAACAAGAGGTACGAGCTGGCCCTTCCTCACATCAGATTCTCCAACAACAGTTATCCATTAAACACCTGTGCTAACAACTATTAACAAACTACTATAAAACTACCCTTCCTCACTCTTCTCCACATCATAAGCCACCCAACAGATTGATGAATCTGAACTCCTTGATTCTAGGTGCATGTTCGTAGCATCATTCGGTAGCGCTTTTGGTATATCTCTATGCAAATTATGTCTCTGCCAGATATTAGGTAGCGCCTACAAAAACAATTCGGTAGCTCTCTGTGCAGCGCCCGTCGTTACATTGCTCAGGAGATTGGGTAGTGCTCGTCGTTACTCTGCTCTCAGGAGAAAACGTAGCACCTAGGAAAATTACAAGGCCCAGGAGAAAACAAAACGCCCAGGAGATTTGGTATCTCAAAGGAGAAAACACAGCGCCCAAGAGATTTGGCAGCGCATTGCACTCTGCACATCCATTCATGAAAATGATGGAATGGGCAAGAATTTTGGGAACAATGTTGTATACATCGTGGCTACAATTATTTCTTCAACACTTGTATGCTTGATGCATGGCTTGAGCTTGAGGCTTGACTCATGGCCTAGCTTTGACTTAGATTATGAATTAGGAATGTGATATTAACTCATAGCTTAGCTTAATGTAATGACTATTGACAAGCATAAGAAATGGGCATGTGGCTTTATAAACTCTAGAATTAGGATAATGCAAAATATTTAGACTAGAGTTAAGACACTTTAAAGCACACACCACCTCTTCTATCAAAGTCAATAAAATCATTTATTGAAAAGGAAACTAAAATAAATCATAGGGAAATCAACAAAATAAAGATTTAGGAAAAACTACTAAAAGTTGGTTTTTTGGTTATGCAGGTCAAAAAGAAAAAGGCCAAAGGTGTTTAGAGAAAAATATTTATGAATTAAGACTCTTCCTAACTCAATGAGGAAATTGGAATTTATGAACTAGGGCAAATGAGCAAAAAAATATTTCAAAATTTTAGCACAAGGATGATAAAGATGCTTAAAATTTCCATAACAATTGAGTGCTAACATTTGGCTCCAACTGGGATGGAGACCTCCCTATGAGGTTCCAAGAACCTAGTAGTTCCAGTCGCCTTATCCATTGGGCTATGGAGTCATCTGGCCTGTGAAACTGATCTTTGGAAACCCTGTAGCCTACCTGTAACCTGCTTTGCTTATTCAAGAAAAAAAAAACAACTGAAAATGATCTAGCTGCTCATATGAAGAGCTTATTCTCCTACCTACTCCTACTCTAAGAAACTGTACTACCTCTTATAAAGTGAAATCATGTTTCCAATGAAACCATACAATCATCTTATTAGTTGGTGAAATCCTTGATACAACAATGATGAATGCAGGAACCCATAGATTACTGATATGCAATTCAAAAGAATAGAACAACCAACCTTCATTTAAAAAAATTGTTCTGACATCTAAGCTGCTCAAAGATCCAATATAATCAACAAACAGATCAATAAAACTGAAAAGGAATACCTCTTCCTATTGTTTTAGCTGAACATCAGAAGATTTCTGCATATCCTCATGATGATCATGGCTTCCACCTACAACTACCTGCAAATCTGAACATAGCTGCAAACTAACTTCACTATTGATGATAGATTGTTTGTTGTTGTCTGCAGATCCAGGTTCAAATATAGTGCATGCAGGCTCATGGATTTGTAGAGATGACTGTTGAATGTCTTCAACAATGTCCCGATAGCTTATTTCTTCACAATATTGTTCTCCATCATAATCAGATTTATAACTATCAAAACTCGGTTGGTTGCTCCTGAAATTAGAAAAATGGATCTTCTCTTCTTCATCAGAGTAATCATCAAATATAGGTGAGTCCAAGGCTCCTTGGTCTTTCACATAAAAATGAACAATCCCCCGATCTCTCTCTTCAATCTCAGGTGAAAAGATATCATGGGAAACCTCTTGCAGGAAAAGAGAAAGATCCTCTTCTACAATTGGTTCTTCTTTCGAATTGGAGACATTAGATGTATAAGGTACAAGATATAATGCAACTGAATCCATGCAATCATAAGTACAATCATGACTGATATCTGGAAGACTTTCTTCTAGGGAGTAATAAAGAGAAAGAGGTTCATTTATATCATCATTTGAACAATGAATAAAATAGTTTTCATCTTTATAATCAACAGATAAATCTAACAAATCTTGAGCACATTCTACATATCCCTCACAACAGTTATGGCAAATATTTTCAGAGGGATAAAACTTTTTGCAGTGTTCATTGAATACTCTGTGGAAATCCTTCAAGGATGAAATGTTGGAAGGGGGTAACGAGAAATACCATTTACGTGCATCCCCATCCAATGAATACATGAATATTTTCATCAATATATATTCATGATGGATGTCAAGCTGTTGCATCAAATTATGAAATTCATGAACATTCTCAACAGGGTTGTCATCCTTACCTTCACAAAATATGGGCAACCGATCTTTCCATTCAATAATAAGAGGCACAGGATGTGGATAATCCTCTATAGCTGAGAAATTAAGTGGGGAAAACCTTCTGGCTAGGATAGCCTTCATAGCCATTTAATTGGTCTCATTCCAGTGGAGTCACCAATAGATTTTGAACAATGGAGTCGCCATGGTGAATGTGCATTCTTTGAAGGTGTCCAACTTTAGTCACCATCTAAAGATGGAGTTGTACAGTGTCATTCTTCCGAGAGATATTTTCAATCTACTCAAATTCGTCCCCGACAACGATGCCAAGAATGTTAGCACTAGGATTCACCTTCAGATTGCATGGAAGGCAAGCCTAGTACCCATCAAGTTATATGTGAATGATAGAGTGTTTTAATGAGTCAACTAGAAAAGGAATCAAATGGTAATGTTCTAACTCAGACAACAGGGCTAGCATACACCAACATTTAAGGTCTTGAATAACTTCTACCATTAGTTTGGGAGTAAGTATGAATAGAGGGAAGACTTGAGTGAGAGGAGTGTAGGGACTGCTGCAAACATCAAGTCTAAAAAAGTCTAAGGAAGAAAGTTTCTAATCACAAGATCTTCTTGACATCATAAACTAAGAAAGCTTAATAAACATCATGATAATATAATGATGAAACATCCACCATAACATCACCACAATAATTCATGTGAATCCTTCAAAGCATGAACATTTAGCAACTGAAGAAAATAGACTGGAAAGGAAGCTGATTTGTATTAGCCAAAAATTCTTAAGGCCAGTACATCACTAGATCATAGTCACTTCATCAAAATATTAAAAAATAAAGGGAGACTTGCTCAACCATCTCCTCCCACTAAAGAAATTAATCTATCTATTTATAACAAAATGGAGGCAACCACTGGAGGTACGAGCTGGCCTCCTTCCCTTGAAAATCTCCTAAACTTTTATTTTTTCTAACAACTAAGAAAACAACCTATGCTATAAAACAGGAAAATGCTGGTGACTAATCTAGTCATGCTTCTAACTGATTTGATCCTCTTTTGCTGCTGATCTCCTATTTTTCCATGTGTCCTTTTGGAGCTTGTAGTTGTCCTTAGAATGCCAACTGCTACTTTTGTAACTTTCTCCATCATCAACTTATCCAAAGTTGTTGGCCTAGTCCTCCTAGATAACTGGTGTTTGTTGGCAACTTCCTTGAGTAGCAACTCTGGATAGCACACCCTAAAATGGCACAAGGAGAGAAGGTAGCGCATGTAGGTAGTGCCCCCGTGCTACATATATGCGCCAACATTTATCCTCTATTGAAATATTAGGTATCTCCTGTAGGTAGCGCACTTGTGTTGTGCTTGTGTGTAAACCTACTCCCTACCAAATATTACGTAGTGCCTATAGGCAACACTGTTGTGTTGCACCTGTATACCAATGCTGCACTCTATGGAATATTACACAGAGATTTTATGCAGCGACACTTACACTGCATCTGCATACAGGTTTGGGTAGCAATGCCAAAACGCAGCGTCTTTGAATCTTGAACATGTGCAAAGCAGATTGTGTCCTTCCATGATGAACAAACTATTTTACTTAGGTGCCTTGACTATACCATAGGTAGTTCTTTTACCGCTGAGTGAAGCTAGCACTTAGCAAAAACTCAAAATCCATATAGCTAAATGCTTAGAAGCCTGTATAGATGGAAAAGATAGTATTTTCATCTTAGTTAACCCTCCCAAAAAGGAACAATCCCCCAAAATGGAGCTTACCCCTTACCAACTATTTTGTCATCTTGACACTTAGCCTCACACTCTTTTTGGTAGAAAGAGTATCTTCAATTTACTCAGTAGACTTCTTCTTCTTACTACTGGCAGGCTTCTTCAATGTATTTGTGTGCTCCTTAGCTGTTGGTTTTTCATATTCAATGGTAGACTCAACCAACACCTATAAATTCCTTTGGGATACCTCATCTTGGAAATGCTTCAGTTATGCCTTTAGCTTCCTGTTCTGAGCCTAGAAGCCTTTGTTCTGCCTGTAGAGGTTCTGGAGATGTCTATGAAGGGGTTGAGCCCTCCTTGCTCCAAATCTTTCCAAGTCAAGGGTATGACTGTAGCCATCCATAAGCTCTGTCATCTTGGCTCTGTCAGACATGGCTTCCTTTTTCAATTTAGCCACCTCTTTTCTTGACTCCTTAAGTTGTCTGATAAGTCTCTTGAAGTTATGACCACCAGGGGGAATCGAGACATGCACAGTCTTAGTAGGATTCTTCTCATCCTCTTCTTCCATCTGTACAGGAATTTTCTTATGTGTTTCATTATCCTTCTCAAAACCCTTTCCTTTATGCTTCTTCTCTTGCACAACAACTTCTCCTTTGTTCTTCACAGGCTCCTCAAAATCTTTCATAAAGACTTCATCTTTCCTATTCAAAGGTATTTTGGTACCTTTACCCTTCTTCCTCTTAATAGGGGTTTTTGATTTCTCCTCCATAGGCTTTTCAATTATTTTTCCTTTCTCCTTATGCATAGGGGTTTCTGGTAAAGGCTACTCTTTGAAAACCTCCTTAGGAATTCATGACCTAGTGAAAGGTATTTTACCCTTGATTTCAACTACTGGAGGAGAAGAGGGAAAGAGAAGCTTCTTCCCTCTCTTATATGTCAACTTGGTAGAGGAATGCACTTCTTCTAACCCTGGTGGAGGTGTGTTAAGCCCTAATATTGGCTCATTACCCCTTAATTGGGTCATATTAGATTAGTAATACTATTTTATTTATGTCGGATTTAGGCCATTAGTTGTAATTTAGATTAGTAATGTTATTTTAATTATGTCGGCTTTAGGCCATTATTTGTCATTATACCTCCTAGTCTCCTATATATACCAAGGAGACATTTTCATTTTGAATCATCTTGTACTTGAACATTTATGTGGGGTAAAAGGAGGTTGCCCCCTCGAAGAGGCTTATTATCTAATATTATCTCTTTTTCAAGGCGTTGAGTACTTTTCCTGAGGTTTTTATATGCTATATTGATGTTTGGTTCTTAACATATGGTATTAGAGCTCAAGGTCTTGGGGTTTCGCTGCTACATCTGAGACACCGTGGAATTTGCGCTATAACTTTTTTTCTACAACGTTTCAGAAGGAACGGCTTGGAGGATATTTAGAAGACGAATCAAGGTACGTTGGGTTCAAAATTCATCCCCTGAGGCCTTATACTTTCGGAGAAACAGCCTGTACAAGATAGGGTTCTGGAATCATCCTGAAATGAGTCATTGCGGAATTTTTTCTATAAAATATTTTCTGTAATGTTTCAGACCCTGAACTCCAGAGGACATTTACAGAAATTGGTAATTTATCTGTGGTAAACAGTTCAGCTTCTGGGTCATCTTAAATTTGTCGATACACCTTGTGTAAGATAGGGTATCTGACTAGTCCTATTGACTAGTCTCAAGAAGGTGTTCCAGGTAAAACAATCATAACCTCTTCCTAGAGTATCCAAATTGTGTGGGACTGGTTGCATTGGATTGTGGACAGTCTATAGTATTTTGGGTGCGAGTTTCAGAATTGTATATCAATTATTGTGTGCGGGGCACACTATACAAGTGAGATCTCCTGGAAAGGAAAAAAATCGGCAAGTTGTGGGGAAGCTACCGTAAATTCCACTTGGCACATCCAATTTTGATCAGACCTGTGGCATTTCAGAGAAGAAATATCATAGAAATACATAAGATAAAGTTTCATACCCAGAAGGGCCAAAAATTGGGAGATACAACAGAAGAAATATTGTCTAGCAGAACCACCTCAAAGTCAAGGTTCAAAAGTGATACTTGGCGAACATGCCACCCAAAAAGGGAACTTCTACACCAAATAAGCCTCCAGAAAATCCTACTTGGACTCTTGATGAAGGTGAAGAAATGCGTAGGGACATAAATGAACTACAAAATAAGATG
>ML778023.1:126591-148831 GCA_009831015.1 Picea engelmannii | reverse complement strand
TCATCTTGTACTTGAACATTTAAGTGGGGTAAAAGGAGGTTGCCCCCTCGAAGAGTCTTATTATCTGATATTATCTCTTTTTCAAGGCGTTGAGTACTTTTCCTGAGGTTTTTATATGCTATATTGATGTTTGGTTCTTAACAAGGTGGGCGTAAGAAATCTCTATGTGGAGAAGGAAAAATTCCTCCTCAACTTCCATGATCTGCTTGCTGATTTCTGAAATAGGGGCTTTGCCCTTTCTCTTCTTCCTGATACCTTCTTTTGTACTAGTGGATGTTGAAGGAATGACAATCTATGATTGGGGATTAGGTGTTGGGTCCATCTTGATGTGAGAAGTAACCACAAAATTATCCCATGAATTCACTTTCTTTCAGAACTCTTCAGAGACTAACATTTTGATAAATCCAGAGTGGAAATGGCTAGAATCCACATACTTATATTTGGCTTGCACCCTCTATGACATTTTACCTATACTTCTCAACAGGTAATAAGGAGCATTCATCTCAATATTACCAGTAAAATGTAACAATAGCCTTATGTGGTAATGATACAAGGTGTTAAATCTCCCTTCACAAGTAAAATATCTCTGTATGATTTTCAAAATTCTATCAAACTGCTTGATCAATTGATTACTTGGAATACTCTTAGACAATGCATTGGCTCGATATTCAAGATTGAAGAGATCTTTAACAAAGGGTGAACTCAAAACCATGGCCTTGAACCACTTTTGACCTGAAATGGGAATATTTGTTTCAGCTGAGATGGAGGTTTTAGTGACCTCAAATTCCAAACCCCCAACTCTGGTTTTCTTGCCATCAAAATTTAATGAAAACTATTTTTCTACCTCTGGATGGCCTCTCTGCATGTTCTGGTAGAAAGAGAGGCATATTTCTCTTTGAAATATCTCCCTTTCCATGGGCTCTGCGTTAAAATGGCGCATGTCCACAGGTTCTGTCCTAACTATATTGCCACCTTTGTGTTCTTTCTTCAACTGAGGGGTCTCCATGACTCAAAATGAGGGTTGTTGAGAGGCTTAAGGGATGCTAATGACCATAAATCTTCAATTCAGTTTTCAAATGCACAAAGATGGCCCTTAAAATTGAAAGTTCTCAGAAAGCAGAGCTTGACTATGGGAAATAGACCTTTAGACTTATACAGGATTTTTAGAGCGTAGATTGTGAAGGGGTAATAAAAAATGGCTCTTTGTACAAGATGAAAGGGAGCAAGGAAAACATAAAGGGTTTGAGAAGCACCTCTGGGTAGCGCAATGCATATATAAAGGATAAGCTATTACATGCCTGGAACTTCAGTGGTTAAAGAAAATGATAGTAATAAGACCATGGACACGGGGAAGGACGTTTATAGGTATGCAAGTATGGCTTCCTTACTACCCTGCAGGCTTAACAAACTGAAAACCTGAGCACAGATTTCCTGGGAAAATTAATATGAAAAGGAGGCTGCATAGGATACCTGTAAAGTCGACACCTGTTGAGATATTCAATGCAATCTTAGGATGAAATTGAGTAAACTTCAGCCCTGAAATATCTCACAACATCAGATTTAGTTGACATGCGGTCGCCTAATCAGAACTGGAAAACTTTCACAGCGCAACACTGTTGAACTTTTCAAAATTTAGAAACCTTTACCAAGGATCATGAATGCAAGATATTTTGAAGGCACTTTAACTGACTTTTGGCACTGAAAACAAGGGACACGGTCTCAGTTGTGGCAATCATGACTTGTAGTGGATGGATGATAAACATGACAGACACTATGGAACTTCCTGATGAGTAGGCAACGCTTCCAAATCAAAGAATGATTGGATAGGTAAGTGAGTACAACGAGTCATGCTTACTAGGTCATAAGTGAAGAGGAAGAGGAGTCACATCAGTTTAGCAATGGGAGGAGTCAATTTAGGAACAAGTCATGTTGGGGAGAAAAAATGATTCATGAGGTAGAGAGGTTCTAGAGCCATAAACCAAATTGAGGACCAAACAAGAACTATGACTCAAAACTTTAATCTTCTAACATGAACCTTTAAGAGGATGAGACTCAAAAAATTAAAATCTAAGGCTTAAAAAAGTATTAATCAAACTAAATACCCAAGGAAACTTAGTGTGATAACAACTCCATCTTAATTTGGCAGTAGAAAGGGCTTCTTCTCTAATTTCTCCAAAGTACTGCAACCCTGAATATACATGTCTATGGATGGGAGCTAAATATTCCACAACCTTTTCCCTCTTCATAAATGATCTATGTTGCATCATGGTGTCAAAGGGTTTAGAAGGTTATCCTCTGACCCATAGGTCTAGCCCATTTTATCTTTTCATAAATAACTTATGTGCCTTGGCCCATCTAAGTTGATTTTTGGCAAAAGATACAAATGATTGAAACTGGATATCCCCAGTGAATGGATTGGGGTTCTCATCCCTGTTTTCTTCTAGAATGAAATTATGAAGATATAATTCACACAAAAATTATTTTACTGCATCATCATGTTCTTTGAAGAACAAAAAAAAATCAAAGACAATGGAAAACTCAGAAGGTGTTCCTGCCCTAATGGCTTTCACTTTTAATAACATATATCGTTCCAATAAAAATAGGGCATAATTATTAGTAGGGGCCCTGCAAGATAATATATCAGAATGAATAGAGAAAATACTTTTGATTTGTTCCAAAGCTCCATCAAGTTGACCCTGCACCTTCTTTACCTTTTCGTTTTCTCTTCTAAGATCAACAAAATTTTCATTTTCAGTTGATGACATTGCTCGAAGTTGTTTGACAATTTTCTGATGCTCTGTTACTATCACCATTTTATTTTGGCATTGGGTTAAGGTATGGTGGGATTGTTCCAATTCTTCTTCCAATCTTTTGATAGTGACATCCTGTTTAGAGGAATGAAGCACCTCTTCAGTTTGAAAAACTTTTTCTACTGTTACTGGAGCATCTGTCTGAGTTTCTATTTCAGCTGATTCCAATTGGGCATGCAAATATGTTTGTGTCTCAACAAAGTGAGTTTGAATATCCCTTCTAGGAAGTTGATTTCTTCCCTGTATTCTGACTCTCCTAGATTTCTTCTTCCAATAGGATTTGTCACACTGTTCCAGATAATTCTTAAGTTGTCTATTTTTTTCCTTTCATCTGCCAAGTTTTTGTTTAATACCTTTATTTTCTTAACCTTCCTCCTCAATTCCTTATTCTCATGTTCCATTTTTTTGATTCGGTTATTGCCTTCTTCTATTGTTTATTTATGTCCAAGGGGAATTTCTAGGTGTAATGTCCCCAAGGCCGAGTCCTATTGTAAATCATGTCTATGAAGTATAAAGCTTGCATTATGAATTGTAATTATGTTTTATAGGCTGGTGAGCCAAGTTTATATAATTTGGTGGGATTATGTGTTATTAGGCCAAAGAGCCTAAGTGTTAAGGCCAAGAGCCTGCTTTTGTATATGTAATCATACAGAACATTAATAAAAAAAAATATAAACACCGCTGTGTGTAGACCGACCACGATGAGTGAGTGATGGGGGACTAAGCTTCCACAGAATGGGTAGCGGATTGGGGGTTGGAAGGTGGGAAAGAGAGGCTAAGTGTTGAGCCTAGGGGATTAAGTCCTTGGGAATAATATTTTAATATTATTCCAAAAGCCATGTGAAATATTTGTTTTGTACTAAGTTCTTGGAGAGGAACGCATGGTGATGAAGTGCATGCAACATAATGGGTGACAAGTGTCAACCCAAGTGCATGTGGTTAAAAGATGAAGTGTCAACTAAGTTGGGGGTTCGTTCATTCATTCCTCCTCCATTCTATCGTGGACTGTCTGAACTGGAAATCCCATATGACCTCTGCAAGAATACCCTCACGCAACTCGGGAAAAACCGAAAAATGCGTGTGTTGATTTCTTGAGGAGCCAATAAACCCTCTGTCAAAACCATCAAGTCTGTGTTTGACCTCCCATTCTCCATCCTCAGTCTGAACTCACGGGTGTCCAGGATCGACCTTTGTTTCAGTGCTTGTTCTAGGGAATCCTTACCTGAACCATTAAGTCTCTACGTGGGATCTCTGTACACCCTCACGCATCCCCGAAACCTCAGTCGTGAGTCTATCCTGTATTGTTGGTTGGGGAAAATCGAATGTCCCATAATGGATGAGCCTTGTTATACTGTAGCATCTGTCTGTCACCAGTTTTGGGAAGCTCGTGTCTTTGTTTTCCAGTGGACTGTTGTGGTTGCGCAGTGCTTGACTGTGTGTGGCTTGCAGACCATTGTATGTTCATGTGGGGCCTCGTGGTTATCCTCACCATGTTGGAATTGAGTCGAAGGGTGTTCTGAAGAAGCGGGTTGTCAGGCCCATGGTAGAAGAAGCAGTTTGTCAGGCCTGTGAGCAACTCCCTCCAAGTGAGAGATTCTGTCGGGAAGTGGTTTTCTCCCAGAGAGAGTCCAACACCAGCTTCAGAGGTTTGAGAATTCCTGATTCAGTCTGTTGTCAAGGCCTAGAGAGGGAGGTGAAGCACCGATGGATTGTTCTTGTGAAGGTGTATACTCCAGTGTGGAATAGGCATGTGGGGAATTAGATTCTGCTAGTAGTGGGCATAAGGAGGCATCCTGGGAAGAATCCTTCTGGTTATTCTGTGTAGTTTTCCCTGTAACCTCAGCCTAGACTAGGATTCCTTGCCTTGGGTGGATCTTAGTCCCAGCTCGGGGGTGAGCTATTGTTGAGAGTGATGAGTAGTGTGGTCTAAGTCTAGGAGGTTCGTGGAAGGCCTGCACGTAGTTGGTCGAAATACCACGGTTTCAAAGATAAGTATCATCTTCTACTTAATATTATGTTTTGCATGCATGTGATGATTATATGTATCATGTATTCTATTGTGCATATGAATTATTGTTAATTCCACAGATTATTTATGTTAGCAGTAATCTTGTGCTTACTCTGAGTTAATTGTGTTTAATTTGATTTAAATGCATGTTATTAATTAAGTATGAGAATGATGTTTTTCCGCATAGTAGCGTTTGCCCGACTAGTGGGATTAAGTCCGGGGGAGCATTACAGTTTGGTATCAAAGCCTAGTTTCAATGCTGAGCCTGGATGGGCCAGATAAGTGGTCTTTGGACCAAGGTTTTGAGAAGGAAATTGTGTCTGGAGGACTAATTTTAGACCTCAAAATGTTTCTAAGTGTCAACAGATTACTTGACTATGTTACAAAGATCAGGAGGTGTAGCGGTATTATAAAACTGCAGCCGGTGTGGTATATGGCCACAGGGAGAGAGAGAACTCCACACCAGAAGAGTTGGAGCCATAGGATCTGTTCGGGAGGAAAGGAGAACCCTCACAACCGTCAGATCTGGAGAACGTGCACAAGGTTTAAAACCCTTTGGAGTTGCACAGGAGTGTAGAAATCACGATACGTGAAATCCTGAATTTGTCAGGACCATCCATCGGAAAGGACGCGTGGAGAGCGATCAACCTTTCGCTGACTCGTGACCTAAAATGGTCCAAGGGTGAGTTCGTGAGAATTCACAAAACGTGAATTCACAATTGGATCACAACCATAGATGTAAAGAGAGATCTGAACCATTAATTGTCTAGGAAGAAATCGACATTTCGGGAATAGGGAGGAAGAAGGTGGAAAATCTTTCGACCTCGTGACACACGAAATCCCGATACGCGAAATTTCGATGAGATCCGAGTTGTCAGATCGTGGGGAATTAGGACCGTTGGATGATGAACTTGGAGCGTAGGACAAATTCTTGGTCACTCCAAGTCATGAATCGCGAAAGGGATTAACAAGGGTAGAATCAGACGGTGGAGTGCCTCCAGAAAGAAGTGCCAAAGTCTCGCGAGCTGTCGGATCAGGGGAGGCTCACAACCATTGATCTCATACATGAATTTCCATATCGAAATTCCAGGATTGAAGCGACAAGAGATTTGGATTTGCTGCATTGCGAATTCCCAGTTACCGAAAACCTGAAATCTTGAAACAATCTACATCGTAGATCATAGGAGAGGAACTTGACCGTTGGATCAAGTAGATGAATAGACCGTAATTTCATAATTTCGGCAAATGGAAGTTCGAGCTACATAGGTGCACGAACTCCTGATGCCCGAAACTCCGAAACAAAAAGTGAAAGTAGTGGGCCCCCCTGACATCGCTAGGAGTGAGGTGGACCTTCTTAAAGACACCATGTGTCACTACCTTGGTGGGCGAAAACTATGCTATGGGCACGAGGGGTAAGGAAATTGAATTTTCAGAAGTCGAGAGTTAAAAAAGGAAGCGAGTGCGAGAACCTCGGGGACCAAAACCCTGAAACTCGAAACCTTGAAACCCCGAAATCCCGAAACCCGAAGTTCGTTTGGAGAGCCTTGTAGCACCTAGCAGTTTAGTGTTTAGTCACGACCCGTGGATGCATGGGTTGGGGACTAAGAAAATGGGGGCTATCGCCGGGAATTGCAGAGACAAACAGAGCTTAGAAAATTCATTGAATCGAAACGTTTTCTTATTCGCGTTGGTTTATGAATGTTGTAGTCTTATTAAGGGTTTAAGGCCTGAGAAACTTCGGTTGAATGCATGTTGTGTGTGCAGAGTTCAATGAGTGTCAAGACAACTGCGAATCGATGTTGAGTATAGAAATGGAAGAAGTGTTGATTGCCTCCAATTCAGAGAATGAAAGAGAAGGAAGGGATGTCCAATTGGGAGTCGAAGGATCAAACTCCAATGGGCATGGAAGATAATTGGATATGGAAGGACTCAAGCAATTGGAGAATTAGAGAATTGAATAGAAAAGAAATTGGAAAATGAGAGTGACTCAAGCAAGACAGAGAGTCGCAAGACCCCTGAGAGGAAAATAAGATCAAGGAGTGTCAACAGACATCGTCGTCACTCTCCAAAGCATTCCAGTAGGGAAGCACACAGTAGTTCAATCCCATCCCCTACCAGAAAACACCAAATATCTGGAGTGGATGAGTTGAAAGGGGAAATGAACAAGATTAAGCCTCCTACGTTTGATGGAGAACATAAGAAAGAGGAAGATGATGAAACATGGTTGCTTGGCATGAGGAAATATTTCAAATTGCAGAATTATTCCTCTCATGCAGAAGGAAGAATTGCGATGTATCAACTAAAAGGAAAATAATCCATGTTGTGGGATCAGCTTGTGCAGGTGTAGCACGTTAGAGAGAAAGATATCACATGGAAAGAATTCAAGAGGTATTTCAAGAGGAAATACCTGACTAAAAGATACCATGACAGAAAGATGAAGGATTTCTTCGAACTCAAGCTGGGAAGCATGACCATTGATGAATATGAACGAAGGTTTTTGGAATTACTGAAGTATGTTCCATTCATCAAAGATGAGGCTATCAAGATTCAGAGGTATCTGAGTGGACTTCCACCTCCCATTGGTGACAAGATTCAGTATGATGATCCTAAGACTATGGAAGAAACAATAAGAAGAGAGAAATGCTTATATGAATAGAAAAGAGAAAAGCCTACCTTTCAGAAGGATTGTGTTGACCAGAAGAAGTTTAAGAAAGAACAGAGGCAGAAGGGAAACAAAGCTCCCTTTTTCAGAAATAGTCCTCAAGGACATCCATCATTTAGAGAGCCGAGAATGGCTAAAGTGGGAGAACAAAGGTTGAGACAGACACCCATTCAATGTTGGGGTTGTAAAGAGAACCACAAGTACATAGATTCTCCCCATAAAAATGGCAAAGAAAGATCTGTCCATAATGTTCAACAAGTTGAAACAATGGAGGACATGGGCAGTAGAATGCAAAGGATCTATGTGGCCCTGAAAAACAAGCATGCTGAATTTTAGTCGCACATGATTGAAGTGGAAGGTATGATTAACAACCAACCATTTATTATTTTAATTGATTCAGGGGATAGCCATAGTTGTATAGACCCTAGAGCGGTGGAAAGTTTGCATTTATCAAGAAGCAAACATGAAAAGTCTTGGTTAGTGTAGTTGGTTACAAGAACCAAGAGGAAAGTCATTGAGTTGGTTATGTCCTGTCTGGTGGACATGAAGGGATTGAGCACGAAGGATGAATTGAATATTCTGCCTATAGGCTCTTATGATTGTTTAATTGGGATGGACTGGTTGGAACAACACCATGCCCTCCTGGATTGTCGTAACAAGGAATTTACATGCCTGGATGAGGAGGGGAATTGAAAAATAGTCCAAGGAATTCCTAGAGTTGTTACTGTTAGAGAAATCTCAGCAATGTAGCTGAAGAAGTGCTACAAAAAAGGTTGTCAATTGTTTGCAGCCTGTGTGGAGGAATCATCCAGAGATGAAGTCTCAAAGATTGGAGACCATGCGGTACTAACATACTTTGAAGACGTATTTCAGGAGGTACCCAGACTACCTTCGAAGAGAGATATCGATTTGTCTATAAATTTGATGCCTGGAGCAACTCCAGTGTCGAAAGCTCCTTATAGAATGAGTACGCTAGAGCTGAAAGAGTTGCAATTGCAGCTTGAAGAGCTTCTAAAGAAGGGGTACATTCTCCCAAGCGTGTCACCTTGGGGTGCCCCAGTCTTGTTCGTGAAGAAGAAGGAAGGGGCGTTGAGGTTGTGCATTGATTTAAGACAATTGAACAAAGTAACTGTCAAGAACAAGTATCCTCTGCCGAGGATCGACGATATTTTCGATCAGTTGAAAGGTGCAAAATGTTTTTCAAAGATAGATCTCATATCAGGATATCACCAGGTAAGAATAAAGGATGATGACATCAACAAGACCACCTTTAGAACAAGGTACGGTCATTACGATTCCAGAGTGGTGCCGACTAGACTGTCAAATGCACCTGTTGTTTTTATGTGCTTGATATATGGTGTATTTAGGGACTATCTAGACAATTTTGTCATAGTCTTCCTGGATGACATTTTGGTGTATTCCAAGTCAGAGGAAGAGCATGAACAACACCTGAATATGGTGATGCAAGTGTTGAGAGAACACCAACTGTATGCCAAGTTGAGCAAATGCTCATTTTATCAAAGGCAGATCCATTACTTGGGGCACATTATTTCAGAAGAAGGGATCGTTGTGGATCCTGAGAAGGTTGAGGCCATCAGAGAATGGTCAGCGCCAAGGAATGTGGTGGAATTTAGATCCTTTATGGGTCTAGTGGGCTATTACAGAAGGTTTATTGTAGGGTTCTCAAAGATAGCTCACCCTATCACTTCCTTGCAAAGGAAGGAGAAAACGTTTCAATGGACTGAAGAGTGTGAGAAAAGTTTCCAACGATTGAAGCAACTGTTAACCAACGCTCCAATCTTGAGGATTGCAGATCCAAATATGGATTTCGTGGTGTGCATAGATGCATGTAAATAAGGCTTAGGAGGAATTCTCTGTCAGAATGGATTTGTAATCTGTTATGAGTCCAGGAAACTAAAAGAGCACGAAACAAATTATGCCACTCACGATTTGGAGTTGGCAGCAATCGTTCATTCTTTGAGGAAATGGAGACATTACCTCATGGGAAGGAGATTTGAATTAAGAATAGACAACAAAGGTATGAAATATTTGTTTGATCAGCCAACCTTAAACGCTAGAAAAAGTAGGTGGATGGAATTTCTGTGTGAGTATGACTTTGAGATCAAGCATATCAGAGGAAGGGAGAATAAAGGGGTTGATGCACTCAGCAGGAGGGTACATGAATTACATGCTACAAACATTAGCATGTATCAGACTGATATTAAAAGCATAATTATGGAGGCTGCAAATGTAGATCTGCAATACAGAGAATCGGTAGCCAAGATACATCAGGGTAAGATGCCACAGAAGATAGAAATTCATAAATTGGAAATAGATGGAATACTGCTATACAAGAACAAATTTTTTGTACCCAATGTCCAATGCTTGAAACAGATGATTTTGCAAGAGATGCATAATGTGCCTTATGCAGGGCACCCTGGATATCAGAAAATAATAGTGGCGGTCAAGAACCATTACTTTTGGCCAGGTATGAAGAGAGAGATCGTTGAATTCATTGCCAGATGTATGGAGTGCCAGAAAGTTAAAGCTGAGCATAGGCACCCAGCAGGGTTGCTGCAACCTTTACCCATTCCTAAGTGGAAGTGGGAAGTGGTAACGATGGATTTTATTACAGGATTGCCCAGAGAAACCAAGCTGCATGATTCGATCATGGTGGTGGTGGACAAGATTACAAAAGATGCCCATTTTATTCCACTAAAAACTATTCACAAGGCAGCAAATGTTGCTAATATTTTCCTAAGGGAAGTGGAACGATTGCATAGAATTCCTAAAACGATTGTGTTTGATAGAGAACCAAAATTCACCTTGAATTTATAGAAAGGATTGTTCAAAGGATTCAAAGCGAATCTGAACTTTAGTACATCTTATCATCCTAATTCTGATGGACAGACAAAGAGGGTGAATAGAGTAATAGAAGGCATACTGAGAATGTATGTGATGGACAAACCATCAAGATGGGAAGACTACCCGCACTTGGTAGAATTTGCCGACAACAATGGGTATCATGCATCATTGAGGATGAGCCCATTTGAAGCACTTTATGGAAGAAAGTGCAATACTCCAGTGAGATGGGATAATCCAGCTGATAGAGCAATAGTTGTTCCAGAGTTGCTCAAGGAGATGGAGGAACAAATGATAAAAATTAAGCAGAATTTGAAAGTTTCCTAGGATAGGCAGAAAAGTTATGCTAATAAGAACAGAACCCATAGAGAGTTCAAAGTGGGTGATCATGTTTTCCTGAAATTGAAAGCTAACAAGAGTTCCATGAAGCTGGGAAGTTGCGCCAAGTTGGCAGCCAGATTTTATGGGCCATTTGAAATCCTGGAAAGGATTGGGCCAGTTGCATATATGCTTGCATTACCTGCATCTATGATTGTACATAATGTGTTTCATGTTTCATTTCTTAAGAAATATAAACCAGATGCTAATCATGTTATCAATTGGAATGTGATTCAGGTGGAATAAGAAGGTGTCCTACAAGTGCATCATGTGCGCATATTGGATAGGAAAAACAAACAGCTCCAGAATCGAGCTATAGGGCTTGTAAAGGTCCAGTGGACCTGGTACGTTCCTAAGGATGCGACATGGGAGCATGAATATGTTATGCGGGCATAGTACCCCCATCTTTTTGAAAATTTTGAAAATCTTGCAGATGTAGTGTGAAGTTTCATTTAGGACAGTGCAAAAATAAGGGGAGGGGATTCTAATGTCCCCAAGGCCGAGCCCTGTTGTAAATCATGTCTATGAAGTATAAAGCTTGCATTATGAATTGTAATTATGTTTATAGGCTGGTGAGCCAAGTTTATATAAGATGGTGGGCTTATGTGTTATTAGGCTGGAGAGCCTAAGTGTTAAGGCCAGGAGCCTGCTTTTGTATATGTAATCATACAGAACATTAATAAAAAAAAATATAAACATCGTTGTGTGCAGACCGACCACGATGGATGAGTGATGGGGGACTAAGCTTCCACAGAATGGGTAAGGGATTGGGGGCTGGAAGGTGGGAAGGAGAGGCTAAGTGTTGAGCCTAGGGGCTTAAGTCCTTGGGAATAATATTTTAATATTATTCCAAAAGCCATGTGAAATATTTGTTTTGTCCTAAGTTTTTGGAGAGGAATGCATGTTGATGGAGTGCATGCAACATCATGGGTGACAAGTGTCAACCCAAGTGCATGTAGTTAAAAGATGAAGCATCAACTAAGTTGGGGGTTTGTTCATTCATTCCTCCTCCATTCTACCGTGGACTTTCTGAACTGGAAATACTGTATGACCTCTGCAAGAATACCCTCACGCAACTCGGGAAAAACCAAAAAAGGCCTATGTTGATTTCTGGAGGAGCCGATACATCCTCTACCAAAATCATTGAATCTGTGTTCGACCTCCCATTCTCCATCCTCCGTCTGAACTCGCGGGTGTCCAGGATCGACCTCTGTTTCGGTGCTTGTTCTAGCGAATCCTTACTTGAACCATTAAGTCTCTGTGTGGGATCTCTGTACACCCTCACGCATCCCCGAAACCTTATCCATGAGTCTGTCCTGTATTTTTGGTTGGGGAAAACCGAATGTCTCGTAATTGTCGAGCCTTGTTATGCTGTAGCATCTGTCTGTCACCAATTTTGCGAAGCCTGTGTCTGTGTTTTCCAGTGGACTGTTGTGGTCATGCATTGCTTGAATGGGTGTGGCTTGTGGACCATTGTATGTTCGTGTGGAGCATCGTGGATATCCTCACCATACGGGAATTGAGTCAAAGGGTGTGCTGAAGAAGCGGGTTGTCAGGCTCGTGGTAGAAGAAGTAGGTTTTCAGGCCTGTGAGGAACTCCCTCCAGGTGAGAGAGTCTGTTGGGAAGTGGTTTTCTCCCAGAGAGAGTCCAGCACCAGCTTCAGAGCTCTGAGCATTCCCGATCTGACCTATTGCCGAGGCCTAGAGAGGGAGGTGAAGCATCGATGGAATGTGCTTGTGAAGGTGTATACTCCAGGGCGGAACATGCATGTGGGGAATGAGAGTCTGTTAGTAGTGGGCGTAAGAAGGCATCCTGGGAAGAATCCTTTCGGTTATTCTATGTAGTTTTCCCTGTAACCTCAGCCTAGACTATAATTCCTTGCCTTGGGTGGAGATTAGTCCTAGCTCGGGGGTGACCTACTACTAAGAGTGATGAGCAATGTAGTATAAGGTTGGGAGGTTCGTGGAAGGCCTGTACATAGTTGGTGGAATTTCCATGGTTTCAAAGATAAGTATCAACTTATGCTTAATATTATGTTTTGCATACCTATGATGCTTATATGTATCATGTATTCTATTGTGAATATGAATTATTGTTAATGCCAAGGATTATTTATGTTAGCAGTAATCTTGTGCTTACTCTGAGTTAATTGTGTTTAATTTGATTTAAATGAATTTTATTAATTAAGTATGAGAATGATGTTGTTCCGCACAGTAGCGTTTTCCCGGCCAGTGGGATTAAGTCTGGGGGAGCGTTACAGTTTGGTATCAAAACCTAGTTTCAATGCTGAGCCTGGATGGGCCGGATAAATGGTCTTTGGACCGAGTTTTTGAGAAGGAAATTGTGTCTAGAGGACTAATTTCAGACCTTAGAATGTTTCTGAGTGTCAACTGACTACTTGACTGTGTTACAAAGATCAGGAGGTGTAGCGGTATTATAAAACTGTAGTCGGTGTGGTATATGGCCATAGGGAGAGATAGAACTCCACACCAGAAGTGTTGGAGCCATAGGATCTTTTCGGGAGGGAAGGAGAACCCTCACAACCATCACATCCGGAGAATGTGCACAAGGTTTAAAACCCTTTGGAGTTTCACAAGAGTGCGGAAATCGTGATCCGTGAAATCCTGAATTCGTCAGGACCGTCCATTGGAAAGGACGCATGGAGAGTGATCAACCTTTCCCTGACTCGTGACCTGAAATGGTCTAAGGGTGAGTTTGTGAGAATTCACAAATGCAAATTCACGATTGGATCACTATCGTCAATCTAAAGAGAGATCTGGACCGTTAATTGTCTAGGAAGAAATCGACATTTCGGGAATGGGGAGGACGAAGGTGGAAAATATTTCGACCTCGTGACACATGAAATCCCGATACGCAAAATGCCGATGAGATCTGAGTCGTCAGATCATGGGGAATCAGGACCGTTGGATCATGAACTTGGAGCGCAGGCCAAATTCTTGGTCACTCCAAGTCCTGAATCACGAGAGGGATTAACAAGGGTAGAATCAGACGGTGCAGCGCTTCCAGGAAGAAGTGCCAAAATCCCGTGAGCCATCGGATCAAGGGAGGCTCACAACCATTGATCTCATACATGAATTTCCATATCAGAATTCGAGGATTGAAGCGACAAGAGATTTGGAGTCGCTGCATCACGAACTCCCGGTTACTGAAAACCCAAAACCCTGAAATCCCGAAACGATCTACACTGTAGATTGTATGAGAGGAACTTGACCGTTGGATCAAGTAGATGAATAGACCATAATTTCAGAATTTTGGCAAACGAAAGTTCGAGATGCGTAGGTGCATGAACTCCTGATGCTCGAAACTCTGAAATGAAAAGTGAAAGTAGTGGGGACCCCTGACATCGTTGGGAGTGAGGTGGACCTTCTTAAGGACAACATGTATCACTACCTTGGTGGGAGAAAACTATGTTGTGGGCCCAGAGGGTAAGGAAATTGAATTTTTGGAAGTTGGGAGTTGGAAAGGGAAGCGAGTGCAAGAACCTCCGGGACCAAAACCCCGAAACCCGAAACCACGAAACTGCGAAATCCTGAAACCCGAAGTTCGTTTGGAGAGCCTTGTAGCACCTAGCAATTTAGAATTTAGTCACGACCTATGGACGCATGGGTTGGGGACTAAGAAAATGGGGGCTATCGTCGGGAATTGCAGAGCCAAACAGAGCTTAGAAAATTCATGGAGTCGAAATGTTTTCTTATTCACGTTGGTTCATGAATGTTGTAGTTTTATTAAGGGTTTAAGGCCTGGCAAACTTCGGTTGACTGCACGTTGTGTCTGCAGAGTTCAATGAGTGTCAGGACAACCATGAATCAACGGTAAGGGTAGAAATGGAAGAGGTGTTGATTGCCTCAAATTTAGAGAACGAAAGAGAAGGAAGGGATGTCAACTTGGGAGTCGAAGGATCGAACTCCAATGGGCACGGAAGAGAATTGGATAAGGAAGGACATATGATGAAAATCATTGAAAGATTGCAGAAAAAATCCCAGGCTCACCGAGATGATAGCCGAAAGCACATGAGAGTTAGGGATAGGCAGGGTCAATTTAACTTAAGGATGTTGAAGAGTCTGCAAAGAATAGAAAAGAAATTGGAAAAGGAGAGTGACTCAAGCAAGACAGAGAGTTGTAGGACCCCTGAGAGGAAAAGAAGATCAAGGATTGTCAGCAGACATCGTCATCACTCCCCAAAGCATTCCAGTAGGGAAGCACACAGTAGTTCAAGCCCATCCCCTAGCAGAAAATACCGAAGATCTGGAGTGGATGAGTTGAAAGGGGAAATGGACAAGATTAAGCCTCCTACGTTTGATGGAGAACATAAGGAGGAGGAAGATGCCAGAACATGGTTGCTTGGCATGAGGAAATATTTCCAACTGCAGAATTATTCCTCTCATGCAGAAGGAAGAATTGCGATATATCAACTAAAAGGAAAAGAATCCATGTGGTGGGATCAGCTTGTGCAGGTGTAGCACGTTAGAGAGAAAGATATCACATGGAAGGAATTCAAGAGGTATTTCGAGAGGAAATACCTGAATAAAAGATACTATGACAGAAAGATGAAGGAGTTCTTCAAACTCAAGCTGGGCAGCATGACCATTGATGAATATGAACGAAGGTTTTTGGAATTACTGAAGTATGTTCCATTCATCAAAGATGAGGCTGTCAAGATTCAAAGGTATTTGAGTGGACTTCCACCTCCCATTGGTGACAAGATTCAGTATGATGCTCCTAAGACTATGGAAGAAACAATAAGAAGAGAGAAATGCTTATATGAACAAAAAAGAGAAAAGCCTACCTTTCAAAAGTCTTGGGTTGACCAGAAAAAGTTTAAGAAAGAATAGAGGCAGAAGGGAAACAAACCTCCCTTTTTCAGAAATAGTCCTCAAGGACATCCATCATTTAGAGAGTTGAGAATGGCTGAAGTGGGAGAACAAAGGCTGAGACAGATTCCCATTCAGTGTTGGGGATGTAAAGAGAACCACAAGTACAGAGATTGTCCCCATAAAAATGGCAAAGCAAGAGTTGTCCATAATGTTCAACAAGATGAAACAGTGGAGGACATGGGCAGTAGAATTCCAAGGATCTATGTGGTTCTGGACAACAAGCAAGATGAATTTCAGTCGCACATGATTGAAGTAGAAGGTATGATTAAGAACCAACCATTTATTATTTTAATTGATTCATGGGCTAGCCATAGTTATATATACCCTAGAGTGGTGGAAATTTTGCATTTATCAAGAAGCGAACATGAAAAGTCTTGGTTAGTAAGAAGAAAACATTAAAATATTGTTTCCACCCTAAACGTTGTATAATTTCCCTAGCCTAATCAGTATCTCACAACAATGTAGGCTCATGACAAATAATTCTACCACCCATATGTTCTGCAAGAAAATCGACACAACTATCGTTCCCACCTGTGAAACTCGTTAGACCAACCTGTAAAAAGAAATTTACTAGAAATGGTAAAAATTACATAACAAAAATGGTATATAAAAAAATTACGTAATTTACCATTATCTGTAATCATTATGGCTTATCAATAATCGTGCAAAATGTCCACCCCCCAATGAGTGAAAGTTCGACCTTGACCAGTCATATGTGTGAACACAGTAATGATGGACAATCAAGTGATGGGTTAATTATTATGCCACCACCCCTGGGTAGAACAACCATTAATAATTTCCAAATAAACTTAATATTAATCATCGAAATGAATGATAATCATATCTTTTATGGAAAGAGAAAGCCTAAATACCAATATCCAAAGTGTTAATGAAGAAATTTTGAATATTCCTAATACGTCCAAGTTTTATAAACATGCCACTTGTCACAATTTTGTTATCCTCCCTTGTTTTGAATATAGCAAGAATGATAGCCTCTTCTTAAAGAAATGAAATCTATGAGCACAAAAAAAAATCTTGGTGAATTAAGATAAAATTCAATACCACAGGCAGAGCCACTTCTGCTAGCAGGCGTCCATAGCCTCGAAAAGGTTTCCATTTAACCCATAGATGAGCCAATATCCTCAATAAGTAATTTGAATAGTATTTTCCCAAAAAGGACACTATCCTGGTTTGGTAGCGAGATAACAACAATGGCACTCACTAGATCATAACAAAGTGAATAAGCCGACTCGTGATGAGACCTCTTGTCCTTTGATCCTAAATGCCAAAGGCCTTTGCCTTGGTGTGGTAGCCATAGTGGGAATGCCACTTATGTTAATCTCTTATGTTCGTGGTAGGTTGGCTCATGATGAGACCCCCTATCCTTTTTGAGAGAAGGTTTTCTCTTTTCTTTCATTATTATTATTATTATTATTTAGGATTTATTTTATTGTATTTTTATTAAAGGAGGCTCATCTACTCCTTAAGATTTTGGGATGGCATAAGAAGTGTAAGAATGCCAAGTAAAAATGTGCCTAGACTCCTTATTATGATGTGAAGGAAAATTATCATTCAAGTATATGTATATATAGGGAAAAGAAAATAATTATGGTGGTTATGGATCATGAACAATATTAAGATAATTCGGAAGAATCAATCCATAAACAATTTGATAAGGTATGCTAGATATTCCTCAAAAATAAAATAAGAAATTGTTGCCATGATAATTAGAAGCAATGGCTTTGAAAATTAGTTAGTGAATTTCATACCCAAAGGAATAGCTAAACGTATAAGGAGTAGTCATAAAAACAACACGTGTTGTTGGTGGAAACAAAAATCGTTGCTTTCAAGGGAAAGGAACAACAATAGGAACAACCACAAAGGGAACAACAATTGTTTCTTTCGAATGAATGTCAATACCCGCAAAGGGAACAACAATTGTTTCTTTCGAATGAATGTCAATACCCGCAAAGGGAATGACATTTGCAAGCAAGGGAACAACAGTTGTTACGTTCGAATGAACGACATCACCCACAAAGGGAACAACAATCGCAACAAAGGGAACAAAAACTATTACTTTCGAATGAACGACATTATCCACAAAGGGAGCAACAATCACAACAAAGGGAACGACAGTTGTTACTTTCGAATGAATGACATTATCTGCAAAGGGAACAATAATCACAACAAAGGGAACAATAGTTGTTACGTTCAAATAAACGACATTACCCACAAAGGGAACAACAATCGCAACAAAGGGAACGACAACTGTTACATTCGAATGAACGACATTACCCACAAAGGGAACAACAATCGCAACCAAGGGAATAACAACTGTTACTTTTGAGGAATATGATGATGATGTTCAAATTGAACCATCTAATTACGTAATTGGATACCTCCTGCATAAAGAAATTTTTGTTTTAGCTAATCTAGGATTGATTAGTCATCAATTAAATTCATTTAATGTTATGGGTAGGTTTATTCAATGATTAGGGGAATAAAATATATTAGATGGTTTATGGTGTAATGCATTCATTTCTATTTACTACAGTCACATCCGCACATTTTTTTAGTGCAATCATCCTACTTTTGTTGCGAAACATGACATATTCATCTCCTGCTTATATTTGATGGATTTTTCAAAGTTAAAAAAGAGAAATTTGGAGTTCGAATTTGAAAGATATGTAATAGTTATAAATAAGGAATAGAAAAGAGTGCTAATTATATTTCATTACAGTCATATTTTACACCCTTTCTAGTCTTTGTTCTCCAAATCTCCTTATAGTAACTTCCCTAGAAAGTAAGAAACTTAAAAACTCAATCAAATCTTCAAAGAAAAATATATACAGTATGTACAATGCTGGAAAAACAAAAATTTCATGGAGCTGAAGTTGCTGGGTTACCTTCTAAGCCAACAGAAATATGAATAGTAGGATCATTACTTACTTCTTGGAAAAAGGATTCTTTTGAAAGTGGATGATGGCAGAGCCGTAGCCGATGCCCATTTACCAGAAAAGGAGAACCAGACTCGTCGATGGTAACTAAATTGACAGTTCCATTATCATGGACTTCCATGATTTCATACGGTCCCAACCACCTTGTTTGCAACTTCCCGAGGAAATCCTGAAATCTGGAATCATAAAGAAGCACCCAATAACCTTTCTGGAATGATTTCTACTTGATATGATTGTCCTTCCACCTATCTCTATGTTTCTAAATAAATGATGCGCACTGAAGGGAAAATAAGTGTGCTTCATCTAACTCATTGAGCTACTGTAAGAGCTACGTGTGTGCTTCCATAAGATCCAGTCCAATCTTCTGGGCCATTTTTGGAGTCTTGATCTCAAATTCAATTGGAAAGATTGGCTATTTTCCAAAGACTAGGTGATAAGGAGAGTAGCCAATAGTGTTACGCCATGTTGTGCAATAGGCCCATAAGGCATTTGGAAGCTCGACTACCCAATTTTGACAGTTTGTTGAGACTTTTTTGTCAAGATTGCCTCCAAGACTTTATTATTACTTTCCACTTGTCCATTTGCATGGGGGTGGTATGGGGAGGTAACCCTATGTTTAATGTGATAATTGTGCAGAGTGGCCAAGATTTTATGTGCTATAAATTGCGACCCTCCATCTATGATTACTTCCCTAGGTAATCCATAGCTTACAAATAGTTCAAAAATAAATTTAATGATTGCTTCCTCAATTGTGTTTGGAAAGTATATTGCTTCTACCCACTTGGTCATATAGTCTGTTGCAACTAGTATATAATCTTTTTGGCTTGATTTTGGGTTAAAGGGGCCAACAAGATCCAGTCCCCATCTCTCGAAAGGTTCCACCACCACCTATGGTTGTAGGGGCATTTCATCAGCCTGGACTGGTCGACCCATCCTCTGACAATTGTCACAGGCCTAAACATACTTCTTTGCATATTTAAATATCGAGGGCCAATAACAACCCATCTGTAAAACCTTGTGCCCAGTCCCGTGGTCTGCAAAGTGTCTGCCATAGGTATCATTGTGACATGCCATCAAGACATCATGATTTTCATCCTCTCTGATACATATTCGGATCTAAATATCATACCTTGTGTGGAAAATATATCCACCAATCCAAGTGAACCGTGCACTACACTGCACAATTATTTTCCTTTCTCTTGATGACAAGTGTGCTGGCAATTTCCCAACTACTATATAATTTTCCACATCAGCATACCAAGGCATCTTAATAGTCACAATGAACAAATGTTCATCTCGAAATTGGTCTTCGACTGTCAAGGAGTTATCTGTCTTGGGAATGTCATGGAGTTATCTATCTTGGGAATGCGAGACAAAAAATCTACAACAAGATTTTCTCTTCTTGACTGATCCTTAATGGTGATGCTAAATTCCTGCAACAACAACAACCACCGAGTAACTCGTCCATTAGTAATTGGTTTGTTGGATACATATCTAATGGAAGAATGATCAGTATACATAAACACTGGATAGCCTGTTATGTAGTGTCAAAATTTATTAATAGCATGTATAAAAACTAAAAATTCTTTTTTGTTACTGTGTAATTTAATTCGGCAGGGGTCAGATTTTTGCTAATAAAGTAAATAGCGTAAGGATTCTTGTCTTCTTCCTATCCAAGGACAACACCTATAGCGACATCTGATGTGTCTGAAGAGATGTGAAATGGTAACTTCCAGTTTGTTCCTCTCAACACTGGTGCTGTTGAAATTAACCTTTTAAGCTCTGCAAATGCAACATCACACTTATTAGACCACTGAAATTCCACATTACCAGTTAAAGCATGTAAAGGTGCAACTATTATTGATTTTTTTTCTATGAATCTGTGATAATACCCTGCACAACCAAGGAAACTATGTACCTCGATTTGTGTACGAGGTGTAGGCAATTTAAGGATTAACTCTATATGTTAAGACCTAATATTGGCTCATTACCCTTTAATTGGGGCATATTGCATTAGTAATGTTATTTTATTTATGTCGGCTTTATTCCATTAGTTGTAATTATACCTCCTAGTCTCCTATATATACCAAGGAGACATTTTCATTTGGAATCATCTTGTACTTGAACATTTAAGTGGGGTAAAAGGAGGTTTCCTCCTCGAAGAGGCTTATTATCTGAACTTATCTCTTTTTCAAGGTGTTGAGTACCTTTTCTGAGGTTTTTTTTATGCTATATTGATATTTGGTTCTTAACATATGGTATCAGAGCTCAAGGTCTTGGGGTTTCACTGCTACATCTGAGAAACATTGGCATTTTCGCTATAAATTGTTTTCTACAACGTTTCAGAAGGAACAACTTGGAGAATATCTAGTAGACGGATCAAGGTACGTTGGGTTAAAATTTCATCTCCTGAGGCCTTATACTTTCATAGATACAACCTGCATAAGATAGGGTTCTAGAATCATCCTAAACTGATTCATTGCAAAATTTTCGCTATAAACTATTTTATGTAACGTTTCAGACCCTAAACTCTAGAGGATATTCACAAAAATTAGTAAGGTATATGTGGTAAGAATTTAAGCTTCTGGGTCATCTTAAATTTGTAGATACACCCTGTGGAAGATAGGGTATCTGACTAGTCCTATTGACTAGTCTCAAGAAGGTGTTCCAGGTAAAACAATCATAACTTCTTCCTAGAGTATGCAAATTGACTGGGACTAGTTTCATTGGATCGTGGACAGTCAGTGGTATTTCTGGTACGAGTTTTATAATTTTATATCAATTGTTTTGTGCGGGGCACGCTATACAAGTGAGATCTCCTAGAAAGGAAAAAAATCAGCAAGTTGTGGGGAAGTTATCATAAATTCCACTTGGCACATCCAATTTTGATCAGACCTGTGGCATTGTAGAGAAGAAATATCACATAACTACATAAAATAAATTTTCATATCTAGAAGGGCCAAAACTTGGGAGATGCAATAGAAGAAATATTGTCCAATAGAACCACCTCAAAATCAAGGTTCAAAAGTGATACTCGGCCAACATGCCACCCAAAAAGGGAATTTCTACACCAAATAAGCCTCCAAACAATCCTAATTGGACTCTTGATGAAGGTGAAGAAATGTGTAAGGAAATAAATGATTTACAAAAGAAGATAGTAATAAAAGATGAACTACAAGAGATGGAAGATAAGTTGGAGGCAAAGATGGATGGTTTAAAAGAGGAGATCATGAAAGTATTGAAAAATTTCATAAGAGAGAAGACACCTTAAAGTGAAAATGCATCCCATAAAATTAATGATGAGGACACAAGGAAGGTGAATCAAGAATGGAGAAACTCCAACTTTGGGTTGAAGACCAACCACATTCCTAAGATCGATATGAGTAAGTTTGATGGCAATGACCCAATCACATGTATACCTCAGATGGAGCAATTCTTTGATCTACATAATGTGCCACATACACAAAAGGTACAAATTGCTTCTTTATATTTAGAACCTAATCAATTTGTATGGTATCGATGGATTTATTCTCACAAATCACTCGTCACTTGGACAATTTTCACGGAAGAAATGATAGCACACTATGAGGATACAAGGAGCAATACCTTCTTTAGCCAATTGATAAATCTCAAGCAAAAGGGTTCAGTTACCGAGCACATTGAGAAC
>ML778023.1:108738-126541 GCA_009831015.1 Picea engelmannii | reverse complement strand
ACCTTCTTTAGCCAATTGATAAATCTCAAGCAAAAGGGTTCAGTTACCGAGCACATTGAGAACTTCCAAACATTGAATATAAAGGTAACCGATATTCAAGATGAGCACTTGATTGATGTATTCATAAGAACTTTAAAGGATAACATTCAACATGAGTTTCACATTTGAGAACCCAAATCATTAGAGAATGCATTTAAGGTGGCAAGAAATGTTGAAAGAAAAAGCATGTTGGTATTTAGAAAGGATCTGGATTAATTTTGGTTTTGTTGGTCATTCAAATTGGCGTTAATATTCATAAATCTTCCTGGTTTGATTTAAACTACAATGTTGTTATGGACAACAGTAGTGGGAGTATGTTTCTCCATCAATTCTTCCAAAGGATATCCCTATGATTTATTATCTAAAACAACTTTTATCATTTGACATGTTGGGTTACCTATAACAGTTGGGTTGTTAATGAAGTTGTTGATCACATCATCTTCTAGTTGGTTTTTGGGCCCAAGATATTCTTCTAGTGTGACAGGAGGGCGTATGTTTTCTTCCAGATATCTAGTTGGTTGAAACTTATGGTGTATGACAGGAAGACTCGGTTTAGCTAGAGGATACAAGATAAGGTTCTTTATAGCACTTCCTCTAGCAATAATCATGTTTCCTATGCGACATCCTATGTATGCATCTGCTGTTGCTATCCACGGTCGCCCTAATATTAAAGGATGTCCATATAGTCTACTTCTTGGGTTAATAACTAGGAAATCAACTGGTTATTCCCAAGAGTTGACCGAGACTGTTATGTCTTGTAATGTGCCTACTGGTTTAACCACCGATCTATCAACCAATTCTAACAGAGTTGAAGTAGGTTCATAGGAGGTTATAACCAGGACGTTATAGGTCTTGATGGTTAGAATATTGATGGTTGACCCCAAATCCACCAATGTATTTGGGAAAGAGCAACCCTGTATTTGAACCATGACCACAATATTTCTTGGGTCTACATATTTAACTGGCTCCTATTTTCCTAGAATAAGATAGGATAAAGTTCCTACCACATTAACAGTTGATGAATTCTTAGTTTTCCTTCCGGGTTTTTTCCCACATAATTTTTTAATTGTTTTCTCATAAATAGGAATATATTGTAAAGCCTGTAGGAGTGGGATTTTAACACAATTTGTTTTTAGTTCCCTGATGATATCAATGTTGGGATATACAACTGGTTTTTTTATCATTATCCTTTCAGGGAACATGGGAGAAGAAATTATATTTTTATCAGGATTTTGTTTCTCGATTGTGTTTTCCCCATGCTCTGCTTCTTCTGTTATAACCACAGTCAATGGGTTTATTGTTGGTTGTCCATCATTATCATTCTCCTGTTTTTGATGAATAATACTTTCCTTAGAAGAAGCTACATGCCTTTACCTTAACCGAAGTTTGTTGCATACTATAGAGTTCGTTTCACCTTCTAGATTATCGACAATTTGCACGAGATGGACTAGTCTATTATTAGGATTCGAGTTGGGTTGAACTGGTAGTTGAGGGAGTATTTGAGGTTGGGGATTTTGGGGAAATTGAAGTGGATATTGTAAAGTGTGTTGAGCTTGAGGAACCATTCCCATAGGTTAATTGGTCAGTCCCATGGGGCACTGCCAGTTTTGAGTCCAATTGGGGGCTTGGACAACTATGCTAGTCCACTACGAAGGATAGGGACTATTATTTGAATTCTACCAAAACGGGGTAGAGTATTGCAAGTTAGGCCAAGCAGGAGTGGAAACCGATTGATTTGGCCAGGGTGCAGTAGGATATTGTTGGGACTACCAGGTGGGGTTAACAAAAGGTTGGCCTTGCCATGTGTTTCTAGGATTATGTTGTTGATTATATTTTTCAAGAAATAAAGAATAAGGATCGTGTAGCATACCTGGGGGGCGAGATTTCCATTGGCGATGTTGAGCCATTAGGTATACTAGTTTTGTTTCTTCTTTTTCTTCTTTAAAGATGACCTTTAGTACTATAAGTGATGGACATTGCTCTGTCGCATGGTCTTTGGCACAGATAGCACATGTTCGAACCATGTCCAGGGGACACTCCATTGGACTATGTTTCTTCCTGCATCGTGGAAAAATGAAACCAACGACTGTTTTGCTTCCACTTGTCTCTGTTTAGCCTGCAGAACATCCAATTACGTAGTTAGAGTACCCAAAATGTCAGTTTTAAATTTTTCCAAAAGATTACCTATTTCTGCTCGGGTGACACTCCCACTAGTAATGTTACTACTTTTGGCAATGGGACCTCGTATTCCCAATCTGGTTCATGTGCTACCGCACGAACACCTAATACATAATTGGAAAATTTCATCACATGTTTCTTGATAAATATCACCTTTTCCCATGAAATTTAACATCTCTACCCATTCATCCTTCATACCTTTTATTATAGTGGCTTTAATTACCTCACCTGGTAGTGTACCGTAAGGTGATCTCTGCAGGTTATATAGAAATATTTCAACATATTCTTCTAGTGTTTCATTTTCTTTTGCAACCATTTTAAATATTTCATCCTTCAAATCCATGGTTCTACAATAGTCTTGATATTTCGTAAGGAAGGCTTGTTTCATTTCGTCCCATGAATTTATAGTTCCCCACCCTAGTCCCATAAACCATTGTAAAGCTTCTCCTTTCAAAGTGGAAGGAAATAGCTTTAGTTTATGGGGTTCGAAGCTATAGTAATAGCCTCTACAAAAGACATCAAATTCGAATACAAACGCGTCAGGGTCCTTTGAGATCAATCCATTGAAGGTTGGAAGATTTTGTAGTGGAGTGGATTTCATTGGGGCATTACCAACCAGATAAACTATAGGATATTCCAAAGTGGTATTCTAGGTCTGGGGTCATGGCTGATTTTGTTGTGCCATTTGGTCAAAATGTGCCAATAACCCTCAAGGATTTCTTGGTCTGGATGTTCTACTTGTGGTGGATGATTACTTGGTCCCTTAGGAGGTTTTTACACACTACCTATGTCTGGGATTTCAGGTATTCCTTCTCATGCCAGAATCATAGGAAATCCAAGTTCAGGTGGTTGTGGGTTTGCCTCAACAATTCCACTGGTCTCACCTTCTCCTTCTTTGAAATTACAAGAATTTCCCTTGCCTAAAGGACTGAAAAGTGGAGTGTGTGTACCTTTGAAACTCTGTTCAGTTCCTTCAGTTCCACTATGAACCTTAGCGTTAGCTGCAATTGGTGAATTGTTTTCTTGAGGGACTCGGGAAGAACATTTTTGAGGTCCAACCGAGGCTTTAGATTCAACCTTTCAGATAATTTTGTCTATAAAAGTGCTCCTTTCAGGGGCCACCAAGCCCTAGGATTTTGTAGTTTTTGGTAAGGTTTTTTGTTTTTCAGGTTCTTTCTTCTTAGTCATACACATCAACGCAACTTCTATGCACCTATGTAACCTCTATGCATCAACTAGTAGGCATTGGCACAATCATTTTATTTGTTGCCTGTGTAGGTTCTTACCTTCTGTTTTCAATACCCCATCCTTTCATAGACACAACCTATACTATCCTTGACAATCTCCCCGACAACGATGCCAAAATGTTGGGATCTAAAGATGTCCTAAAAATGACCTTAGTCTGACATTAATTTTATCAACCAAGGATTCGTCTTTTCTCTCAAGATTGTCAACAAAATCTATGCAGATAAGTTGTATAGGTTTAAATCATGTAGACAATTCAATTACAACAAATCCGAGTTTATCTAAATTACTGTAATAATTAAGTTCTTCACATAATAACTACAAAATCTGAAACTAATAGCTCAATCAACATGAAATATACTCTGAGCAATAACACACAATGAAACAAAACATCAATTAGTTACTGAACTCATTCATCTATCTAGGAAACAACAATTTAATCTACAAAAACACCAATGAATCAATCTCTTCAAAGAATAGTGATTAATTATCCTATTTGAAAGGAACAACGATCTATTGAGATTTAAGAAGGAACAACAATGAAAGGAACAACAAATGAAAACTTAATGAAAGGAACAATAAATGAAAACTTAATGAAAAGATTCAGTAAGCAATAAATTGACATCAATCGGTAATGGAACAACAATCGATAATTTCCAAGTAGAACATCTACTCTCTGCGAATGGAATAACACAATCAATTCATAATAGAAACAACACATTAATGAATCTATTCTAACTATTGAAGGAAATATTAAATCATAGAATTACTACAGAATTGATAAAATTACAGATAAGACAGTTGTTCTTGTCGATTGTGCCCACGGTCTTCAGAAGATACTGTTATGAAAAACTCAATGCGCAGAAATGGTCAAAACACTTGAAACTTCCATTAATTCCATAATTGATAAGTCATTTACAACTGGGTTGTTGTATAGAGTATCAACAATTAAGAGTTCAGAATTCTGGTACCCTCTCTCTATCGTTCACTCTTCTTTATATATTACAAAAAGACAAGTAAATTAAGCTATCCTGAGGATCGAGAGATCCTCAGGATTGATTTTACTATTTATGAGGATTTCAAGATAAAAACCAATCTTCCTTGAACCGTTTTGTGCCTGATTTCTTTGATCTGCAATAGTCTATGCATCTTCATGATCTTCTTAATTATCCTCGATTAACAACAATTGTCCATTTTTGCATAAAATAAAAGCAATTCAAACAAAAGTTTACAAAATATCTAATATCATTTAATATTATTTTCAAAATCTTTTCAATCATTTTCTTCCCCAATTACTTCAAACTAATAGAAAAGTCAACAAAGAATATATCCTAAACCAAAGTAACAAGGAGAATATTTATACCTTTTTCTTACCCCAACAACTGTGTAAACTGGGGCTTTTTAGGATTAATCCTTATTCAAACAGGTTTTAGCTTACCTTCTATTAATTGGATTATGAGCTGTGTAGTTAGTTCCTCCTTTGTTGTTCTGATAAATGGTGAGACTTCCCCTTTTTTTCAGAGTGAACGTGTTTTAAGACAAGGTTGTTCGTTGTCTCCTTTGATGTTCATATTAGTCATGGAAAGTATTATCTTGTTGTTGAGAAAAGGTCATTCAGAGGGAAGTTTGATAAGGGTGAAGGTCTCCAGGATTGTATTAGGTCGGAATGCCTAGATGTTAAAGGCCAATGCGCCTAGTTTGTACATGTCTCATGATTAATATAAAATACATCGTTGTGCATAGACCAACCATGATAAAAGATATGGGGGACTGAACTTCACCAGTTAGGGAAAGGGAGGGCCAAAAGTTAGGGGAATATTATATTAATATTTCCTAAAGAAGAAAGTATGGATAATTATTTTATCCTAAGTTCTAAAGCTAGGGACAAGTGGACCAAAGTAACTTGGGATATGACAAGTGTCAAGTTGAGGACATGCATTCATATCATGGGGACTTATCTCTTTTGGTCACTTTTCAAAGGGATTTTTACCATCAGTTGGACCATCATTCTCACCATCACACTTTCACGATCAGTTTGACGATGATTCCTTCCATCACTCAGTTATCCAGTCAATGATTCCATGGAAATTTTTTCACTCAGGCAGTTCGTTATCCTTGAAACATCCATTTCACCATATCTGAGCTTGTTTCCATAACCCTTTCCAGTTGGTGTACCTGGTTAGCTTGGAGCGGGATTGAAGAAGCGGGTTGTTAGGCTCATGAGCAATTTTCCAAGCGAGATAATTGCCGGGGATTGATTCCTAAAGGTGCTTAACTGTAGCTACAGTTCTCTGAGACTTCTGATCCAGCCTATTGCTGAAGCCCTGGAAGGGAAGTGGAGAAACTGAGGGATTTTTGAGTAGAGAAGGGGAACACTTCCTTGGGTGGGACATGCATATGGAGAATGAGAGGATATAGGCTGTTAGTTGAGTGAGCACCTGAGATAGAGTCTTTCCTATTGTCCATGAGCCTTAGCCTGGTTAAGAACCCTTTACCCTGGGTGGATTTTAGTCCCAGCTCGGGGGTGACTCACTGTTGAGAGTGATGAACAATGTAGTCTAAGTTGGTGACAATCTTTCCAAGATAAGTACCAGTCGTATGATAAAATGTTATGCTGCATTTGTATTTACGTACTTATGTTACGATTATCATATATGTGATTTTAATTGCCTATATGTTTATGGGTATTTTCCTGTATATGTTTCATATCTATGGTTATTGTTATTTCAATATAAAACCATATATTAAAGAATGTAATTGTTTGTTTATATGAAAAGCTTCTGCAAGAGTGTTGTATGTATATGTTTAAGTTTCATGCAGTTTTAATAGAAAGTTTATGTGGCATAGCTCAGTTGATTACTGGGTATGTTACCGCATGTTTCAAAGTAAGAGAACGAAAGCGTTCCCTAGAGTAGCATGGCCCAGTCTGTCTAAGGTTGGGGATGTTACCAACTGGTTTCAGAGCATGAGAGATTTCTCTGGAGTGGCATCCCTCGATCTGCAGGTGGTCGAGGGAAACACTACAAATTGGTATCAGAGCTTCAGTTTCAACACTAAGCCTGGATGGGCCAGAGGGGTTCAGTTGAAGTGAATATTCACATAAGAGTAACTTCGATGTGACCAAAATTCAAGTCACAGAGCATCCATGGAAAATGTTGGTGTGTTGGTGTGCACGGTAAATTTTGGCACCGCGCGAAAAACGTTGGCATGCAAGAGTGTATGGTAAATTGTGGTGCCGCGTGAAAGATTATTATGTGCAGATGCATGCACTGAATTTAGCCCTGCGCGGTGAGCGCACACATAGTAATGTGCACATGGGGTGCGCAAGTATTGCATAACATAGAGGAGTTTGTTGGTACACACATAGTATGAGTATAAGTTGTCTCGCGACAGTGTATTCAATGGTGTGCGCAAATTATTGTGTGTGATGGAATCTATTGAACTTTGACATGGTGCAATGCATAGGACGAAATGCATGTAGAGTATCAGTGCACGATACCAAAACTGTGCTTAGTGGATATTGGCACACAACGCAAAAAGTAGTGCATGCAAGTTGTCGACACGACAAAGAAGAAATGCACAGTGGATATAGGTGCGCAAAAAAGCGTTTTACCTTGTGATATTTCTATGCACGATAAATATAAATGTACATGTCGAAGTTTAGTGCACGCAAAGTTGCTTGGAAGGCGATGAGTCTAAGTTTAATTTGCATAATATTAGATGAAAAAGAAACACACAACCGCATCGAAGCATTAATTAAAATTAATTTTGAGTTTTATATTCCTCCAATTCAGACAGATGAAAGTGAAATATAAGCTTACAAGAAAAGAATACTATAAAATAAAACAAGATGCATAACACCACCAGATAGAATTTTGTAATAAACAGTCTAAAATCCGCTTCTGTATTTATATAATCATATTAATCACAAAATTACAAAAAGGGGATGATAGCAATTATCCTGTTGTAAAAAGGATCGTTTAAGAATAGGCCTAGCATCTCTGGTGCTCCTTACCTCCACTATCAGCTGTTCAAACATTCGCTGAAACATACTTAATTTTAGTTGAAGACTCACTTTAGCTTAGTGATCTCCTCCTTTAAATAATCTAACCAGACCAGTTGATTCCCTCCAACACTTTCGGCCGTTTCAGGCGTAGATTCCTCCTTCTGCCACTTGCTCCTTCTCTTCTTAGCGGTTGGCCTATTGATGACTAAATCCTTCATAGTGGGATTAATCTTGACTTCCAACCGTGATTCTATAGTCATCTCTGTATGGAATTTAGTCACTAGAATGTGCGCAAGGACCCTTTCCTCCTTATTCACAGGAAAGTATAGCATGTTGCTCAAATAACCAGTCTCACTCGATTTAGACTTGTCCATGTATCTCAGGTTGTGGATACCAAAATGATTTTATAGAGAGAAGAAAGTCGAGCAATTTGGAGATTACTTCGGTTATGGATACACATATACCTTCATATTTGAGGATTGGTAATTATAGAATTCCAATTATGAAGCACAGATGGATTACGTACAAGAGTGTTGGGTTGTCATGCTCGGCTAATCCATTTTGAATGACTAGATTTTCAGGTCATTACATGGCAACATTCAACTGACGTCACATGGCTTCGAAGTACCTAACGAGTGAAGTGGGGTGATCTGACTAGCTGTCGCCCGCTCCATGAGTGGTGGATTTGACATGTTGAGACATGTGATACCGCGTCTTGGTGAAAGTGGTTTCGGTAGACCACCTTCTTGCACAGATATATCTTTGAAGGAACTGTACGTCTATGTTTTCAAGACTTGGATCTTATCTAGAATTTTCATGGTGATAACACCAGGAAATCGAGAGAGATAATTTTGATATTTATATTGAACCAAAATGGTTCATAATTATCCTGAATCGTTGAATTGTTAGCCTGATAAGTTTCGATGGGTGCACATTTTGCAGAATTAACAACAACTAGATCATATCAGACTAGTGCAGAGTCCATATCAATGGAAGAAGCACAGGGGAATTACAATTAGCAAGATGAGAGAAGAGGGGTGGATGTCCATTTGGGCATTGAAGAAATGAACTCCAACGAACATGGATAAGAAAGGAATGAAAACATGAATATGGCTGAGACCATTAAGAATTTGCAGAAGGATGTCCAAAGCCATAAAGATGATAATGAAAGGCTTATGAGAGCCAAAGAGCAAAATGATGACTTCAACATGAAGTTATTGGAGGGCTTGAACATAATAGAAAATAAATTGGTTAAGGAGAGTGGCTCAAGCAAATATGGAAGTCACAAACCTTCATATGAGAAAAGAAAAGAAAAAAGTGTTAGTAGACATCACCATCATGCCCCAAGGCATTCCAATAAGAGAGAAGGAAACAACTCAAGTCTATACCCTGTCAGAAGGTATAAGAGGTCTGGGGTGGATGATCTGCGAGGAGAAATGAATAAAATCAAACCTCCTAAATTTGATGGTGAGCACAAGAAGGATGAAGATGCAGAAACATGGTTGCTAGGAATGAGAAAGTATTTTCAATTGCATAATTATTCTTTTCATGCAGAAGGTAGAATTGCTATCTATCAACTCAAAGGAAAGGCCTCCATGTGGTGGGATCAACTTGTGCAGGTGATACACATTGACGAGAAAAGTGTTACTTGGAAGGAATTCAAGAATTATTTTGAGAAGAAGTACTTGACTAAGAGATACTATGACAAGAAAATGAAAGAGTTCTTTGAACTTAAGCTTGGAAGTATGACCACAAATGAATATGAGAGAAGGTGTCTGGAATTGTTGAAGTATGTCTCTTTCAGCAAGGATGAGATAGTCAAAATTCAAAGGTATTTGAGTGGATTTCCATCGTTCATCAATGACAAAATATAGTATGATGATCCCAAGACATTAGAAGATACCATAAGGAGAGCTAAATTACTATATGATCAATAGAAAGCAAGGCCAACTTTCCAAAAGGCTTGGGAATACAATAATAAATTCAAGATGGATCAGAGGAAGAAGGGAGCTAAGCCACCATTCTTCAGAAATAATCCACAAGGACAACAAACATCTAAAGAACCCAGAACTATTGACACAAGGAGTCAAGGGCCAAGGAAGCCACCTATGCAATGTTGGGGTTGTAAAGGAGACCATAGGTTCATAGATTGTCCTCACAGAGGTGAAAAAGGAAGGGTTTTTCACAATGTACAACAAGTTGAAACAATGGAGGACATGGATATATATGTGCCAAGGATTTATGTAGCCCTGGACAACAAGCAAATAGAGTATCAATCCCACATGATTGAAGTGGAAGGTATGATCAACAACCAAACCATTGCTATTTTAATTGATTCAGGAGCTAGTCATAGTTATATAGACCCTAAGATAGTGGAAAGTTTGCAATTTCCAAAAAGAAAGCATGGAAAATCCTGGTTGGTGCAACTGGCTACTAGAGCCAGAAAAAAAGTTAATGAGATGGTTAAGTCATGCTTCATAGACTTGAATGGACTGAACACTAGGGAAGATTTAAACATCTTGCCTTTAGGTTCTTATGACTATCTAATTGGGATGGATTGGTTGGACCAACATCACACTCTCTTAGACTGTCATAAAAAAAAATTTAATTTCCTGGATGAGGAAGGGAAACTAAGGAAGGTACAGGGAATTACCAGGGCAGTAACCATTAGAGAAATTTCAGCATTGCAGCTGAAGAAATATTACAGAAAAGGATGTCAAATAATGGTAGCTCATTTGGCAGAGACACCTAGAGATAAGGTGCCAAATATGGAGGATTATGCAATCCTAGAATATTTTGAAGATGTGTTCAAGGAGGTACCCGGAGTACCCCCAAGGAGAGAAATTGATTTCTCTATAAATTTAATGCCTGGAGCAATGCCAATATCAAAGACTCCTTACATAATGAGTACACCAGAATTGAAGGAGTTGCAAATGCATCTTGAAGAACTTTTGAAGAAGGAGTATATACACCCAAGTGTGTCACCTTGGGGTGCCCCAATCTTGTTTGTGAGAAAGAAATATGGAACAATAAGGTTGTGAATTGACTTTAGACAGTTGAATAAAGTGACTGTTAAGAAGAAGTATCCTCTACCAAGGACTGATGACCTCTTTGATCAATTGAAGGATGCAAAGTTATTTTCAAAGATAGATCTCAAATTAGGATACCATCAGGTAAGGATTAAATAAGAAGATGTCAGCAAGACCGCCTTCAGGACAAGGTATGGTCATTATGAGTTCACTGTGGTGCCATTTGGGTTGTTTAATGCACCAGTTGTTTTCATGTGCTTAATGAATGGTGTTTTCTGAGAGTATTTGGACAAGTTTGTCATTGTATTTTTGGATGAAATTCTTATATATTCCAAGTCAAAGGAAGAGCATGAACATCATTTGAGGATGGTGTTGCAAGTATTAAGGGAGCATCTGTTGTATTTCAAATTGAGCAAGTGCTCATTTTATCATAAACAAATTCATTATTTGGGGCATATCATTTCAAAGGATGGGATAGTAGTGGATCCTGAGAAGATAGAGGCCATTAGAGAATGGTCAGCGCCAAAGAATGTGACAGAGGTGAGATCATTCATGGGTCTTGCAGGCTACTACAAAAGATTTATCGAAGGATTCTCAAAGATTTCACACCCAATCACTTCTTTGCAAAGAAAGGGAGTGAAGTTTCAGTGGACACTAGATTGCAAGAAGAGTTTCCAACACTTGAAACAATTATTGACAAGTGCTCCAATATTAAGGATCGAAGACCTATATGAAGACTTCATCTTATGCACCGATGCATGTAATGAAGGACTGGGTAGATTCCTCAGTCAAAATGGGTTTGTCATATGTTATGAATCAAGGAAGTTGAAGGATCATGAAAGAAACTATGCCACTCATGATTTGGAGTTGGCATCCATAATGCATGCCTTGAGGAAATGGAGACACTACCTCATGGGAAAGAGGTTTGAGCTAAGAACAAACCACAATGGTCTGAAATATTTATTTGATCAGCCAAATCTAAATGCTAGGCAAAGAAGATGGTTAGAATTTCTAAGCGAATATGACTTTGATATAAAGCATATCAAGGGGAAAGAGAATAAAGTGGTTGATGCACTCAACATGAAGGTGCATGAATTACATGATACAACCATTAGAATGTATCAAACTAATATTAAAATAAAAAATATGGAGGTTGCAAATGTAGATCTGCAATACAGAGAATTGGTAGCACTGCTACAGCAGGGTAAGATGCCACAAAAGGTGGATAATTATAATTTGGGAATAGATGGAATACTGTTGCGCAAGAACAATTTGTTTGTTCCAAATGTCCAGGACTTGAAACGTATGATTTTTCAGGAAATGCATAATGTTCCTTATGTAGGGCACCCTGGATATCAGAAAATCATGGCAGCGATCAAGAGAAATTACTTTTGGCCAGGTATGAAGAGAGACATCATCGAGTACATCGCTAGATGTATGGAATGCCGGAAAGTTAAAGATGAGAATAGGCACCTAGCAGGGTTGCTGCAACCTTTAACCATTCCTGAATGGAAGTGGGAAGTGGTGGCAATGGATTTTATTACGGGATTGCCTAAAACAGGCAAGCTGCATGATTCGATCATGGTGGTGGTGGACAAGCTTATGAAAGTTGCCCATTTTATTCCACTAAAAACTACTCACAAGGCATTAGATGTTGCTGATATTTTTATGAAGGAAGTGGCAGATTGCACGAAACTCCTAAAACAATTGTGTCTGACAGAGACCCAAAATTCACCTCGAATTTTTGGAAAGGATTGTTTAAAGGATTCAGAATGAATATGAACTTTAGTACAACTTATCATAATGAGTCTGATGGATAGACAGAGAGGGTGAACAGAGTGATATAAGATATACTGAGAATGTATGTGATGGACAAACCATAAAAATGGGAAGACTACCTACACTTGGTAGAATTCACTGACAAAAATAGGTATTAGGCATCATTGAAGATGAGCCCATTTGAAGCTTACGACAGAAAGTGCAATACTCCAGTGAGTTGGGATAATCCAGCTGATAGGACAGTAGTTGGGCCAAAGTTTCTCAGGGAGATGGAGGATCAAATGATAAAAATTAAGTAGAATTTAAAAGCTGCCCAAGACAGACAGAAAAGTTATGCCAATACGAATAGAACCCATAGATAATTCAAAGTGGGTGATCATGTTTTCCTGAAAGTAAAAGCTAACAGAAGTTCCCTGAAGTTGGGAAGCAACGCCAAGTTGACAGCCATATTTTGTGGGCCATTTGAAATCCTAGAAAGGATTGGTCCAATTTATTATATGATTGCATTGCCTACATCTATGTATGTTCATAATGTCTTCCATGTATCATTTCTAAAGAAATATATACCTGATGCTAATCATGTTATTGATTGGAATGTGATTCAAGTGGAGCAAGAAGGGGATTTTCAAGTGCATTCGGTGTGCATTTTGGACCAAAACATCAAGCATCTCCAGAACCGAGCCATAGGGCTAGTAAAGGTTCAATGGACCTGGTACGGTCCTGAGGATGCTACTTGGGAGCATGAGGATGCAATACAGATAGAATACCCACATCTTTTTGAATATTTTTGAAAACTCTATTGTATATGGGTGTATGATGCACTGAGGATAGTGAATAAATAAGGGGAGGGGATTGTAATATCCCTCTGTCGAACCCAATTGTAAATATAATATAAGTGTACTTAAGTTGGTGATTTGTTTTGACATCATTTTGTAATGCATATTTCATGGCATAGTGCATGCATGAACTGCACAATAAAATGATGTAGTATACCCATACCCGGATACTGCGCACAGTAACTAAAGTGCGTGCAGTATGGAGAACAATGAGCCTCGTGTATATGATATGTGTTATAGGCTGGTGAGCCAATTATTATCAGTTGGAATGCTTATGTTTTGGTATTAGGCCGGAACGCCTAGATGTTAAAGGCCAGTGCGCCTAGTTTGTACATGTCTCATGATTAATATAAAATACATCGTTGCACGCAAACCAACCATGATAAAAGAGATGCGGGACCGAACTTCACCAATTAGGGAAAGGGAGGGCCAAACGTTAGGGGAATATTATATTGATATTTCCTAAAGAATAAAGTATGGATAATTATTTTATCCTATGTTCTAAAGCTGGGGACAAGTGGACCAAAGTAACTTCCAATATGACAAGTGTCAAGTTGAGGACATGCATTCATATTGTGGGGACTTAGCTCTTTTGGTCACTTTTCATAGGGATTCTTACCAGCAGTTGGACCATCATTCTCACCATCACACTTTAACAATCAGTTTGACGATGATTCCTTCCATCACTCAGTTATCCAGTCAATGATTCCATGACCATTTTTTCACTCACGCGGTCTATTATCCTTGAAACATCCATTTCACCATATCTGAGCCTGTTTCCATAACCCTTTCTGGTTGGTGTACCTGGTTAGCTTGGAGCAGTATTGAAGAAGCAAGTTGTAAGGCCAGTGAGAAATTCTACGAGTGGGAGAATTGCTGGGGATTGATTCCTGAAGGTGCTTAACTACAGCTACAATGCTCTGAGACTTCCGGTCTGGCCTGTTGCTGAAGCCCTAGAAGGGAAGTGGGGCAGTCGAGGGACTGTTGAGCAGAGAAGGGGCACACTTCCTTGGGTGGGACTTTTATGTGGGGAGTGAGAGGCTGTAGGCTATTATTTCAGTAAGCAACTGAGATAGATTCTTTCCTGTTGTCCATGAGCCTTAGGCTGGGAGGTTCGTGGACGGTCTGTACACAGCTGGTGACAATATTTCCAAGATAAGTACCAATCGTATGATAAAATGTTATGCTGCATTGTTATTTACATACTTATGTTACGATTATCATATATGTGATTTTAATTGCCTGTATGTTTATGGGTATTTTCCTGTATATGTTGCATATCTATGGTTACTGTTATTTCAATATAAAACCGTGTTGAACAACTGAGAGGGGGGGTGAATCAGTTGTTACCGTGCTTAAACAATTATGCTTATTTTAAACTCTTTACAGAGAATTCAATGACAATCACAATAATGCATGGAAGTAAGCAATAAAACATTCAGCATCATTCCAACCTATGAGATACACAGAGACAGTTATTTCCTAAGGAAACCCATAAAGGGTAAAAACCTCTTCTTCTTTATATGATAAGTAATATTTACATTCTGTACATTATCATACTTATGAGAACCAACTCATAATGAGGCTACAACCTATGTTTTGCAAGATACTACTTGCTGAGAGCACTAACTCTCTTGTTTCTCTAGCACCCACTAGAAGGAAGCATCGACTCCCTGGTTTCTCTAGCACCCACTAAAAGGAAGAACTGACTCCCTGGTTTCTCTAGCACCCACTAGAAGGAAGCAACAACTCCCTAATTGTTCCAGCACCAATTGGATGGAAGCACCAACTTCCAGTCACACAGGCACCAACCTGTATAACAGAGAACAACATTTCTCCCTTGCACCACCCTGCCACCCTGGTTTCTCTGGCTGCAACCAGATGGAAGCTACAACTCCCTGTGTTCAAGCACCCACTTGAACCTCTAAGGACAACAGTCCTCCCTAGCACCTCCCTACCACCCTGAAATATAATTATTTGCTACTGAGACTTATTACAGTGATATAATTTTCATCAATGGATTACTAGTCTCATCACTGTTCTACTACACTGCTCTGCTCTCCTGTATCAATGTTTATCTTCCTGCATCTTCTTGCGCTTTTCGATCTTCTGCTCTTCTATACAAGTGCACCTCATCCTTATTTTACTGTCTCATCTATGCATCTCTATTCTTTGCTTCTGCAGCACTTTATGCTCTTTGTCTTCTCTTTATTCTCTGGATTACGCCTCTTTTGTGTATTTCAACTTTTGCCCACAGCATGCCATTTCCCCGTGTGTGATTCCTCTACACAGCAACCCCCATATCTTCTTTGTTCTACATTCTTATAGTCTATGTGCACCTTGTGCATTCCATATGTGCAATGCTTCTACATGCTCTTCATGTCGAGTGCTCTGCCTGATCATCATTGCAACTCTTTAGCTTCTCTCGCTATTAAACCCATGTGTCCATCATCACTGGGTGTTATGCTGAGATTCCTTAGCCTGTCTAGCAGTCGAGACTCTTCATATTCTCTGTCACAGTCGAGCTCATCCTCTTTGTTGTAGCTACATGCTTCAACTCTCTTCCATCTTTCAATCACTTCCTGAAAAATCTTCATTCCACTGACAGATCCCTTGAGACTCTTCATCTTCTCTGGTGATCAGCCTGAAGTCTCTTCCAGTCCTCTGGCAGAAACAATCAGTCGTTTCTAGTAGTTACACTGTGAACCTCAAAAAACCACATCAACAATTGAATCGCCACTGATCGATTAACTGTGAAGAGAAACATTAGCCCTTCGGTCATATTCTCGAATAACCTATATCGTTGGATCATAAATGACAGGTCTCACGCTTATTTTTCGATTTTGCAATTCAACATTTTGGCATTTCGACATTCCTGTGGTGAGGCATCTCGTCTCTCCAAGTCGTGATCTCCGAAATGGAGATTAGCTTCATGCTACCTCCTCCCTTGAGCCTTCGTCGATGTGACCATAGGTTATGACCAGGGGCCAATTTTGAACACACATTTCGCATTTCGCGTTTCATGGATTCTGTGATGAGTCGTCTCGACTCTCCATGTCCCAACCTCTGAAATGGAGCTTGTCTCTTCGAGCTCTTCTCTATAGCTCTTCGACAATGTGACCACCGGCGGTGACCAAGCGCTTATCCATACAGTGCTTTCGCAATTTCTCATTTCGGCACTTCGGGACTCCTATGATGAAGAGTCTTGAATCTTGACTCCTCCAACTCTCGGTATCCGAAACTCCGGTCGATGTGACTGTTTCAGGATTTTCGGCATTTCACATTTCGACACTTCGGGACTCTTGTGATGAAGAGTCTCAACTCTTGGCTCCTCCAACTCCCGATATCCGAAACTTTGGTTGATGTGCCTGTTTCAGGATTTTCGACGTTTCGCATTTCGGCACTTCGGGAATCCTGTGATGAAGAGTCTCGACTCTTGACTCCTCCAACTCCTGGTATCAGAAACTCCGGTTGATGTGCCTGTTTTGGGATTTTCGACATTTTTCATTTCGGCACTTCGGGACTCCTGTGATGAAGAGTCTCGACTCTTGACTCCTCCAACTCCCGGTATCCAAAACTCTGGTTGATGTGCCTCACTAATACATTTGGGTCAAATTATGATGGCGCGTTCGACACAATTGCCACTTTCTATTGTCGGAAGACTGACAAACCGCGGGACCCCTCAAACGTCATTTCACAGGACGTCGTTTTTTCGATGACCAAGTTTTCGTCTGTATTGCGATGTTATATGATGCCACATGTCATCATAAATTGGATTTTCCAACCCCATATTGACGTCATAAGACCGACGTCTAGGTCATGGCAATACCGACGTTGTAAATGTGGAAAAAGGGACGTTTAAAACGTGGCAATACCGATGTTGTAAACGTGACAAGAGAGATGTTTCAGACGTGGCAAGAGGGACGTTTAAAAGGTGGCAAAAGAGGCATTCTGAAGGTGGAAAGAGAGACGTTTTAAAGGTGGAAAAAATGATATTTTAGAGGTGGCAAGAGAGACATTCTAAAGGTGGCAAGACTGACGGGATGAGGTATTAGCTCCGATGTGGTTGCTATGGGAGCGACAATCTTGGAGGTGGAAAGAGAGACGTCTTTAACATGGAAATAGCGACGGGAAGAGAGTGAAAGACGTCGCAATTGCCACCTTTTTGTAGGTATTTAAAAAAAACATACAATATCAATATCAAGACCTAATAGTCATTCCAAGCCCAAAGGAGGAGTAAGTCATATAGGTGTCAGCTAGTGGCCCACTTAATAGTTTCCTTAGGCTTTCCCTCGCACTAAAGGTTGGGTTTTTTCTTTCGAGAGTGTCTAAGAGATAAAAAGACCCAATATGGTGAATGAACTAACATTAAGTTCATACATGTCTAACAAATCCTTCAAACTTTTACCCAATGAAACATGCTGTCATAGCTTCTATCCTAATGAGATTACTCTTGGTATCATCTCCACAAGCATGAAGACCTAAAATATGAGGTATGCAAAATTTGTGCATGGCAAATCACTTTAAAAATGAAATTGTGTCTAACTACATGTTCATCTCCTCTTCTTTAAATGACATCCATAGCAGAACCATACAAAATTAATCAAACCTACCAACTAATAATATCATAACCATTATGGCATTTCAATGTTGAACATAGACAAGTTATCACATATCAAGAGAACATCAGT
>ML778023.1:84654-103245 GCA_009831015.1 Picea engelmannii | reverse complement strand
TATCACTATGGGCCCTCTAGGCCCCCCTACTACCTCTCTAGCTACCTTACAAAATCCTGCCCCCTTATTAGCCTGGTGGGCTTGATTTCCAGCTCAAATTCTAGGATCTTGGCGATCCACTTTCCTCTTCTTCCGTCTATGTCAGGCTGTATAAGAATGTCCTTCATAGAAGCTGAAGGGACATATGCAATGATATTTGAATGCAAGACATATACTCTGAAAGCCTTGAGAGATTTCACCAAGGCGTACGCCTGCTTCTCCATGATCTCGTACCGGATATCTGCATCTCTCAGCGCCTTGCTAAATAAGGCAATAGGATGCTCCTACCCTTGACCATTTTTTTGCAACAGAACTGCAGCTACTGTATCATAGGAAGCAAAAGAAAATATCAGAAAGTCTTTGGAATAATCAGGACTGACTAGCACAGGTTCTTTAGTCAATGCCTTCTTTATTTGGACAAAAGAATCTCTGGATTCGGAAGTCCATTTTACTTCATGCCCCTTCCTGATCATGGTTGTGATGTGTTTCACCAACTCAACAAAATTTGAAACAAACCTTCTCAGAAAATTAATCCTTCCCAAAAACGCCTGGACCTCTTTCTTGGATCTGGGAAGTGGCAGGGCCTGAAGTGTTTCTACCCTGTCAGGGTCAATCCTCACCCCCTCTGCTGACACTATGTGGCCTAACATCTTCCATTCTTTCATAGCAAATAATGATTTCTTGGGATTCAGCGAAAGGCCAAACCTGCGACACTTCAAGAAAACTCTCTTCAAGTGGCAGCGGTGTTCTTTGTCAGTCTTGGAGAAGACTGTTATGTCATCTAAGTAAATTACCATGAACTTGTCTTTCTCCTCGATGAAGGCTATGTCCATGGCTCACTAAAAAGTTGCTCCTGCATTCATTAACCCAAATGGAATCTTGGCATACATGAATGTGCCCCAAGGAGTGGTGAAAGTTGTCTTTTCTCTGTCCTCAGGCATGACTGATATTTGATTGTAGCCAGAGAAACCATCAATCATGGATATTCTGGAAGCACCAGGGACCTTCTGCAATATGTGTTCCATGTTGGGAAGGGGATAATTGTCCTTCCTGGAACTCCTGTTTAGGTTCCTGAAATCAACACAGAGTCTGATTTCTCCACTCTTCTTCCTTACTGGGACCAAATTGGCCACCCAGTCAGAATATCTCAAGGGGACAATGATCTGGGCGTGCAACAGCTTCTTCACCTCTCTCTCCATGACAGGTAGCAGTCTGGGATTTATCTGTCTCAGCTTCTGCTTGAATGGCCTAGCCTCTTCTTTCAATGGGATCTTGTGCTCGATGACTGACGTGTCGTATGTCTTGAGGTCTTCGTAGGTCCATGCGAACACATCAGCAAATTCCTTCAGCAGCTTAGTATATCTGATCCTCTGCTCCTCGGTCAGAATCTTTGATAGTTTGACCATCTTGGGCTCCTCTGGTGTGCCTATGTCTCAATCAGCTGTATCAACATCCTCACCAGAAACTCTCCCCTTTACTGCCACGTCATTTCCATCAAACAACCTTTCTAGCGGGATGAGTCCTTTTGGAATGTGATTGCTCGACATTTGTATAATCTGATCGTCATCAATTTTATTCATCAACTCCCCAGGGTGACGATCAGGCTCTCCCTCAATGTCAGGGTCCTCATCTATGTGTAATGCAGAAAAGTTTTCAACGGATTGAAGAAACTTTTCGATCTCTTGATCATCCTCAAATACCTTCCAATGCTTGACATTGTCTGGTACAAAGGGTCTGTATTTTATTTCAATATCGGACCTGACGGTGGGCAGCTCAGGAACTTCAAGCAGACTAGTTGTGAAATCTAAACAGTCGGTTGGGGCGTTTTATTCCCTTGGAATGAAAGAGATGTTAAAAGCCAGGAAGAAATTATTCACAAGGTCCCATACCTCGTTCCTGTAGTTCCTGAGTCGGGGATGCTTGGTCTGATAAACATTTTTTACCTGCTGGACAATCAACTCTGCATCCCCAAACACAACTATCTCCCTGATTTCCATTTCTTTCGCAGCTCTCAATCCCAGAACCAGAGCTTCATACTCTGCCACATTGTTGGTGACTTCAAATTCTAGCTTGTATGATAGAGATAAGGTCTCATGAGAGGGGGATATAAATATTATCCCGGCACCTGCACCCATACTAGAGGAAGCTCCATCAAAGAACATCTTCCAAATAGAGGTGGTTGGAGGAGGGGTCTCCTGATTAAGAATGGATTGTTTTCTGATCTGCAAAGGGGGTTCGGGAGTCTTTGTAAGCTGCAATAAACTGGAGCCTAAATTAGTGTCCAAGGCATAGATGGGATGATTGGTAGGGTTGGCCTCGTCACTGACAATGTAGGCTAGCTGGGCTTCTCTGTATAATCTCCTATGTTCCCCTCCAAACACTGGAATGGTGGCATATGTGAGGTCCATCTGCAAGGTTCCCTCCAGTCTCTTTATCCAGGATCTTGACAACAACATGCCAAACTTAGGGGGGACATCAGCTACCACAAAATCCATGACCATACTTTTCATGGGCAGCTGAAACAGGGAAACTACCAGGTCCTTGATGACTCCCAAACACTGGACCCTCTTGGAGTCAAAGGAATAGAGGTCATGATAGGCTCGGGTGACTTCTAATCCTAGCTCCTCCATGACATCTTTAGGCATGAGGTTGTGGGAGGCCCCTGAGTCCATAAGGAAATTATGAAGCACTTTGTCATGTATGTTCAGGGAGGTGTAGAAGGGAGGGGATGAATCATCTCTGTCTTCTACCATGGGACCTAGGACAACTGCAGGCCTTTCATCTTGGAGTTTTATGGAGTCTGTGAGAGGATACGAGGCTTCGGAATTCAACAACTCAGAGAAGCGTTTTTTGTATTCCCCATGTTTGATTAGCTCAGTGAGGGGCACAGGAATTTTAATCTTTTGAATCTCATATTCAAAATTGAAAGGGGATATGAGCTTTGGAACTTCTTTAATTTCAGGAACATGATTATGGACAATGGGAGAGAGAGTTCGGGCCTTCTTACCTCTATGATTTTCTGCTACTTCGTTAGCAGGCTATTCTTCTCTGGAAGACTGCTCTGGAACATCAGGTACAACTGCCTTTTTGTCGGATCTCAGGTTATACCTGCCTCGACCACCACTGGCTTTGTCTCCTTTGCTCAACTCATTCAGCTGACCATTCATGAGGGACTCCTCATAAGCATCCTGAGTGAGATGAGGGAAAGGAGGAGTGACTTCTACAGAGTGGATTTGAGGTCCAGGCTCTTCTGCTTCTGCTTCTTCTTCATTAGCTAAAAAATTGTTCTAGAAGGGGGCCTGAATTCTTTGGTCGTCTCTGTCTCTTTCCTTCTCTCTGTGCATAGCTGGAGGAGCGAAATTATTATTTGGCCTCCTGAAACCTGCCCTGTTCTCGGTGCTCTGAGGGCCCTTGTTTATTTGCTTCCTCTCCACCTTTAATCTCTTGACCTCTTCTTTAAGGAGGTTCATAACTCAGGTTAGCTCATTTACTTGAGGGTGTGACAGTGATGGCCCGGAAGTTGAGGCTTCCGACTTTTCCTTTCTTCTGTCTGTGTCGGCTTGGCTTCTCAGTCTGTCAGCTACCAATATGTTGGATTCTACTTTTATAGCTGCATATTGCATCTGAGCTAAAGAGGTGGCTCTTCTTTCTCTTAACACGAGACAAAAATCAGGGTCAAATGCACCAGCATATGAAATTTGAGAAGAGGCTTCTGAAGGTTTTATCTCTGCAGGAATCTTATTATACATATTATTGAATCTTTTGGAGAAGTCTGAGACAAACTCTCCTTCCATCTTCTTCAGAGACCCAAACTCAGTCATGTAATACATATAATCTTTTCTGTCTCCCCACTGCCTCAGGAAAATGTTATCCAAGGCTTCAATTCCAGGAATAGATCCAGGGGCCAGTCCCCTAAACCGTTTTCTAACCTCACCATCCAAACTCTGGACAAAGACTCTCATCCAGACATCTTCATTTTCAATATTGAGGTTGTCTGCATAACTGTAAAAAGCAGCCAAATGCTCTTCAATAGTTATGTCCTCCTCACCACTGAACTTGGGCATGTATTTCAAATAGTCTCCAGTAGGGAGAGGGTTCAGAGGATGGGGTAGAATCAATGGAGCATATCTAGCAGCAACTATGGCATCCATTCTGTTCGGAGGGGGATTAACACTAGCCATAGGGATGTTTGGTAGAGGAGAGCTCGGAGGAGAAGGAGTATGAATGGGAGATGTCGGAACAAAGATTCTTGGAGGAGACAATGGAGAAAACAGAGAGAGAGCCAAGGGCCCTGAGTGTGCAGCCGCTTCTCTCTGTGCAACAATAACCACAAAAGGAGGGGTGGTGAAACCTTTAGACGATAAAGGTCTGTGATGAGGAAAGACCTCCAGGGAGGAAGGAGTGACAAGGATTTCTCTTTCTGATATCAAACCAGGAGGAGAAAACTCAATAGGAACACTCCCGAAATTTAGAGAACGGGGGACTTCAGAGGAAGGATGACTAGGAAGCTGCGAATAAGAAAATGGAGTTCTCACAGAAGGGGAGGGCGTATTACCTGTTTCATCGACGAAAACTTCTTTTGCAGCTCTCTTTCCCTTTCTGCACACTGCTTCCGTGTCAGCTCCTGGTGTAGCTAAAGGCAAGTGTGGGTTAGACCTCATATGTCTGCCTCTCGAAGCCACAGTTGATAGTGCGGGTTCTCCTCAATGGAGTCGTCACAATGGAGTCGCCAGGCGCACAATAGCAATATTCTAGTTCTGATATCTGATGCACCTTCATAATCAGTCTAATCTTTGTCGTTCAATCCAAGGGAATATATTCAACATCGTCCCCGGCAACGACGCCAGAAATGTTGGAGCCGGAAGTCACTCCTAGATTGCTTGCAAGAGCAGAGCCCGACACCCATCAGTTTAACGTCACGATTTGTTTGAAAGGGGTGATCGAATGGAAGAAAACTCAGAACAGTCGTTTCAACTCAGAAACTGGGCCAGGCATGCACAAACGAGTGAGGTCTTGATAAAATTCAAACATTGAGTTGTAATAAGGGTGAGTAGGTGGAAGACTTCATGAGAAGGGTGCAAGGATATTCTATAGGCATCAAGCTTCTAACAGACAATGAGAGCAGGCATATGAAAACAAGATCATCTTACTTTCAAACGCGGAAAACCAGAGAAACAACAATGCAACAATAAATCCTTTATCATACATAACTGTATAAATTCAAGCGAATCATTCGAACATGAACTCTCCAGCATAAGACGAAAACAGAGATGAAAAAGAGAAACTGTTTGTTATAAACCAAGAAGTCTCAAACACGGATACATAACCAGGAATCCAGAATGGTCATGAAAACTTTACAGTCTGAGAGCTTAGCTCTACCATCGATAGATACAAAAATGGCGAAAACGCCTTCATATACTCAAAACAACAACAACAGCGAAACCAAGACACTGCATTGAAAGCTTTGCGTCTGCATGGCTTCTGATAGTCAACATCTGAAAAATCGTGCAACTTATTTCAGACGCAATCTTAATTCTTTGACAGTTCCAGCGGCGAGTTGACATGCCTTTACTTCATTGCAGGACGTCCCCATTATGGCGGAGACGATGGCTAACTACCACGAACCGCTTCAATAATTGCTTCTTGGGCTTGGGGACGATCGTGCCAGCTCAGCATTTTGGGATATGGAAGACTCCTCGCGTTGCCACTTGGAATAACTGAGCAACTTGAAGGATGGGTATAGAGGCCAAAGCGGGAAGTGGGAGGATGGAAACGAGGTGATGGGGCCACAACCGCAGGGGCAGAGTAAGAATGATGAGAGGCGAGAGAGGTGGCGGGGGATGATATAGGGCGAAACGGATATAAGCGGAGAAAGGGAGAATAGACGTGGCAGGTGTAATTTAGTAAAATGCTGACGTGGAGGGGAAAGGGACATGTGGCAGATGGTAAATGGGGGGATGAGATGAGGGAAAGGCCATATGGAAGCGTGAGAGAGGGGTGAATGGTGACACATGGCGGCAAGGGAAAGGCGGATCGGGAGATGTCATGACGAAAATATGGCCCACACAGGTTAAAGACAAGGCAGCTGAGAAGGTCGGGCTCGCGCCTGAGCCGTTGATCCGGGCTCCTCGATCGTGGCCGTCGGAAATGTGCACCCCCAATTCCGGACCCCCCCCCGCTTAAAGGTAGAAAGGAGGGGGGGGTCCGGAATTTCTTTCTTCACCGTTGATTCGGGCGCGCTGATCTAGGCCGTCGGAGAGGTGTGCCCCCAATTCCGGACCCCACCCCCCCCGCTTAAAGGTATAAAGGCAAGGGGGGTCCGGAATCCAACATGCGTCGTCGATCTGGGCGCACAAATCTGGACCGCTCGGACCTGCTCGCTGCTTACCCCGAGCACATTGTCGCCCGAAACTTTGGACAAGTGGGTTTTTAACCCCCTTCTTTTGCGTTCTAGTCCCCCTTACAAGAAATATCGCTAACACATGGTAACCAGATTTTGCATTCGAAACTAACCTAAACAGTACTAGGTAGCTAAAAAATGAAAACCTCCAAAAAAACGAGCAACTTCTGAATAAGGTAATCCACAAACACATACTGCCGGAAATACAAACAGCACAAACAAAAAACTCAATGCTCAACACAACATCCATCTTCTATTTAAAATTGAAAGAAGAATTATATCGCGATAGCTCAAAACAAAAATAAGCTAACCAACACAATGGTCTTCCCAGCATCTCCTATATAGACTAGGAGAAACTAGGATTACAATCAATTCTCTCCATCCTTGTGGAGGAGGCCCCACACATCCTTGGGGACATCTCCCTCAGGGACATTTAAGAGGAAATGAAATAACTAGCATAAATGCATGATGTGCTCACCATTTCAAGGTAAGAGTTGATGTGTCAAGGATTCCTTGAAAAAATGTACCAGAACCATAACCAAATGGCAATTTCATGATTACTCACATTCTATCTTATGTTTCTTTGATTTCTATATGATGAATGGATTATACTTTAAACATCATTTGTTTATGTCGTGAATATTTTTAAGTATGCTTTAGAAGTCATGTCCTTGAGTTCTATATTTATTTCACACAATAATGAAAATATGCCACGAGACTCTGCTTGCTCGAGCATACCATGTTTCCATAAAAAAAAAGTAACTCCAGAAAATTGTGAGAGTGGAGAATAATATAGATGTTAAAAGAAGTTTGAAAAAACTCCACATATGTAGTTTTGCATCTTCCCCAAGGAAAATAATATCATGAAAAAAAGATATCTGAAGGTGATAACCTATCATCTCAACAAGCTCCATCTACTATTAAGTTATGAATAAGATGTGGATCTGAAACAACAATGGTTGTTTCCTAAAATTGTCTATGAACTATACAAGAAAGACACACAATATCCCTAAATAGCAGGAAAAAACAATAAAAAAATTATCATCCATTTCCAAAGAGATCAACCATAACATTTACCAGTAAAAAGTTCCTATAATATAGGATATTGTGACCTCTAGTTAGTATAAAGACTCAAAATATATGGTTTAGGATGTGCTTCACAAATTACTATAAATTTTAATCCAAAAATGCATTATCCCAAGTAACCACAGTCTAGGAAATGCAAAAATTTAATTCCTGAATAATTTCTAGTTTCTAGCTTTCAAAAAAAATCCAATGCAGATGCAAATATTGGTGATGCACAGGTAAACCACCCTTCAAAAGTAGAATCTGAAGCAGGTGTAATCAAAGGCAATAAGAGGTCCCAACTGACACCACAAATCCTTCATATCTAATAGTTGAGTAACATTGAATCCAGTTTATTGTGCATGCTCGAAGGATGCCAGATATTCCATAGGCATTCTGCAAAAAATTGAAGAACATTAAATTCAAGAAATCCAACTCAACCCTTAAGATCAAACTCATTCTATAGAAGTTTTGATGTACCTTTTAGAGCACTTATAGCAGTTAAAGCACATTTTGCATCAGTAAACTCCACAAAACATAGAACATAAGGCTCTCCACCAACCTGTACATATCAAAGACATCTGGAATCAAACAAAAGCAAACTGAAAAATAGATTCAATACTATAAAATAAGATAGTTGAACATATTTCTTAATAGGAAACCTTTAAAAATATTTGGGAATTCTCTTAATTGCCTAAGATTTATAGAAAAAATTCCTAAAGAATTGAATCCTATAAACAATCAGTTTGTTGACTACTGAGAAATTTAGAATTATGTTCCCACACTTCCTCTGAAATAATTATGCATCTATATTGTTTAAGAACAAGTAGAGAACAAAGGGTGTATGCATCATTTCCTAAAGGTTTCTATACCAGCTCTTATAGGTGGTACAATAGTCATGTCAAGGATAAGGGATATAGATAAAGATGATTCACTAGGCCTAGCTCTTGTCATAATGGACTGCTACTATAATAGGGATTGTACTAAGAGTATTTTTTTTACTACTATTGTTATAGTTGACTGGTGGGAGACATCAGTAAAGCCACAAATGCTATATGGCACTCCTGAGTCCTAATTATTTTCTTATGTCTAGCACTGTACAACATGTTGTAATGAATTCAATCCGTTAAACACCCAGAATAACTCTATTCAGAACTGCCATCAACTGCCACACTTGTAATGTATTTACCTATTATACCCTCAGCTAGTTATAAGTAGGACATTATAGAGTGGAACATCAAGAAAGCAGAGAACAATTGGAATGGGTAACATATGAGATTTTGTATCATGAGACCAAACTTTGATTAGACAGAAAATATGTGTTCAAATTTAACCTTTAACTGTTGCATTACCAGACATGGATGAGTTTCTCTGAAGTTATCTCACCTATTGATACCATGCCTAGGACAATTAAATACTATGAGACTTCAACATAGCAAAACAAAATGAATACTAGAAATGAGTTAACAGAGTTATGGAACAAAAATATCAACCCTCGTGGAACAATTACATATCCCAAATTATTATTGTTTTCATCTACTAAATAACTCTTATCTAAGTCTTTAAATTGTTTCTTTATCGGGTCTTAGAATTTTTCTTAAGGTCATGTTTGCTAAAGGATTCACTATTAGTATAAGACTTTTACATGTGGTGTTCTAAAGTCCTAAAAAAACATAAGCAAATCTGGTGAAAAGTGTCAACATTAACAATTTGTACTCCACAAAAGATAGGATTTCAATCACAACATGAAAAACGTGTCATGCAAATAATTGGCAAATAGACAAGAAAGACAGGATCCTAGGCTGCAGTATATCCAAATGAACAAAAAGATGGTGTAGCTGAGACTTTTGCTTAAATGCCATTATAAATGACAAAAGACCTAGAATATTATCAGAGTAGTTTACAAAGATAAGACACTTGCTCCAAACTTGCTAGGCTTGACTATAACTGTAGCTTTTACAGCCTTACATACAACAAGTATATAGTTGTAGTGTCAATGTGCCTTTTGATCGGCATTAGATATTAGATGGGTGGTCTAGACTCTAAATGCATATCTGACAACTAATCAAAAGTTTAAGGTGAAGGTTAATATCAAAAAGATGCCTCACAACAAACGAGGTACTGGCTAACTGGTGAGGTTGATGGACAACTAAGCCATCCACCAAGGTTCAATTCTCTAGTATTCTAATACAACCATGAACAAGCTCTATTCATAAGAGCAAACCAATAATGAAGAAACCATGATAACAAATACTTATCTTCTTCTTGTCAAATCCTAGTGAGGGTAGACAATTGAGCAGCACCACAGAACTTGCGCAAGATAGGCACATCACTAGAGCAAGATAGCACACCACAAAACTGGCACAATTGGTAACTGCAGCTACTACTGCAACTTTAACTTCATCTACAACTGGAACGAAGCAACTGGGCAACACCGCACAACCTTAGCACAACTCTTCTAGAGGTAGCGCACTAGAGAGATCACCAAGAACCACCAAGAATATCCTTCCCCAAGTGGGGCACACTCTCCAAGAGAACTAGAAACCAGAAATAACAAAATTGTAGCTGCAACTGTCCAGTGCACACTGCAGAAGGAGAACTGTGTGGTTGTACAAATGAAATAAACCATACTTGTATTTATACTAATTTGGGTGCCTGTCTAGGGATGATTTCTTATTTTGGGTCTTCAAATTTACTTTATTATTTCTATGGGCCAACTTCTCTTTTGTGGTCTTCTATTTCACTTTATTCTTTTTCTGAGTGTTCTTCAACTATTCATTGGTCTTCCTTTGACTTCTTGGAATCTTCTTCTTCTCTAAGAAAATTTTTCTAGGAGGGAATACCTCCTGCAGCTACTAAAACATCAACACATCCTCACGTAGATCTCCTACCTTGGTAGTAACTAAGAAGGAGAAATTGGAGTGGCCACTTTGCATAGATTATAAGGCTTTCCCAAAACAAGGTCACTATAAAGAATTGTTGCCCAGTTCCCCGCATTAATGACCTTGATTTGTTCAAGGGGCCATGTACTTCACCAAGCTTGATCTCGCTTCAGTCTATCATGAAGTTTGGATGGAATGTACAAATGTTGGGAAGGCAACTTTCAATACCAAGGTTGGTCTCTATGAATGGTTGGTTATGCATTTTGGCCCCACTTATGGCCATGCCACTTTCATGAGGATCATCATTGACATCTTTCAGCTACATCTTGGTAAATTTTTGTTGGTTTACTTAGATGACATTTTGGTTTTCAACAAAACTGGTTCAAATAAATTTCAACATGTTAGCACAATTTTGGACCTCTTTTTCTAGGACAGGTTGTAGGCCTAAATGAAGAAGCCATTATTTGGACAAACTTCTGTTGTGATTTATGAGACCGGACTTCATGTAGATCCTACAAAAGTCTAGGTTTTGAAGGACAGGTCCATTCCCACTAACACCACAGATCCAAAGAGTTTCTTAGGAGGCATGCATTTCTATTGGAAATTCATTCCCCATTATTCACACATTGCTCACCCATTGATTCAGGGTTGCAACTAGATGACTCTTCTTTGTCAGACTTCCAAAGTAAAATAACATCTCATAGGCTTTAAGATGGTTCTGCTATGCCCAGATGTTTTCTTTCCTAGATTTGTAACAACCTTTTGAGATTGATATGGATGCTTCTGAATATGCCACATGCATTGTTCTTAAGCAGGCAGGAGATCTAGTAACATACTAGTTAGAGACTTTGTCCTTAGCCAGTCTTAACCAGAATAGTTGTGACAAGGATTTTATGCATTGGTTCAAGTACTCAACCAATGGGTACACTACATCCTTGGTAAGGAAATTATCCTACACACTGATCACCAACTTCTCTAGTTTTTTAATTCACATTCTAAAATTAAGGAACAAAGACATTTAAAATGGGTTTCCTGCATTCAATGATTTCATTTAGTCATGAAGGGCAGCTCCAGTAAAGGTCCATCACATTTTAGATGTAGGATATGCAGCCTACTAGGACTGAAAACTTAGTTTTCCTTTAATCCAACTTTGATCTTTCCATGGAGTCCACCCAACAACCAACGACAGTCAATCAAACTCATTGGCATCTTCCAGCTACATCTTGGTAAATTTATGTTGGTTTACTTAGATGACATTTTGGTTTTTAGCAAAACTGGTTCAAATAAATTTCAACATGTTAGCACAATTTTGGACCTCTTTTGCTAGGACAAGTTGTAGGCCTAAATGAAGAAGCAATTCTTTGGACAAACTTATATTGTGATTGATGAGACCGGACTTCATGTAGATCCTACAAAAGTCTAGGTTTTGAAGGACAGGTCCATTCCCACTAACACCACAGATCTGAAGCGTTTCTTGGGAGGCATGCATTTCTATTGGACATTCATTCCCCATTATTCACACATTGCTCACCCATTGATTTAGGGTTGCAACTAGAGGACTCTTCTTTGTTAGATTTCCAAAGTAAAATAACATCTCATAGGCTTTAAGATGGTTCTGCTATGCCCAGATGTTTTCTTTCCTAGATTTGCAACAACCTTTTGAGATTGAGATGGATGCTTCTGAATATGCCACATGCATTGTTCTTAAGCATGTAGGAGATCTAGTAGCATACTAGTTAGAGACTTTGTCCTCATCCAGTCTTAACCAAAATAGTTGTGACAAGGATTTTATGCATTGGTTCAAGTACTCAACCAATGGGTACACTACATCCTTGGTAAGGAAATTATCCTACACACTGATCACCAACCTCTCTAGTTTTTTAATTCACATTCTAAAATTAAGGAACAAAGACATTTAAAATGGGTTTCCTGCATTCAATGATTTCATTTAGTCATGAAGGGTAGCTCCAGTAAAGGTCCATCACATTTTAGATGTAGGATATGCAGCCTACTAGGACTGAAAACTTAGTTTTCCTTTAATCCAACATTGATCTTGCCATGGAGTCCACCCAACAACCAACGACAGTCAATCAAACTCATTGACATCTTCCAGCTAGATCTTGGTAAATTTGTGTTGGTTTACTTAGATGACATTTTGGTTTTCAACAAAACTAGTTCAAATAAATTTCAACATGTTAGCACAATTTTGGACCTCTTTTGCTAGGACAGGTTGTAGGCCTAAATGAAGAATCCATTCTTTGGACAAACTTCTGTTTTGATTGATGAGATCGGACTTCATGTAGATCCTACAAAATTCTAGGTTTTGAAGGACAGGTCCATTCCCACTAACACCACAGATCTGAAGAGTTTCTTGGGAGGCATGCATTTCTATTCGAAATTCATTCCCCATTATTCACACATTGCTCACCCATTGATTCAGTGTTGCAACTAGAGGACTCTTCTTTGTCAGACTTCCAAAGTAAAATAACATCTCATAGGCTTTAAGATGGTTCTGCTATGCCCAGATGTTTGCTTTCCTAGATTTGCAACAACATTTTGAGATTGAGATGGATGCTTCTGAATATGCCACATGCATTGTTCTTAAGCAAGCAGGAGAACGAGTAGCATACTAGTTAGAGACTTTGTCCTCAACCAGTCTTAACCAGAATAGTTGTGACAACGAGTTTATGCATTGGTTCAAGTACTCAAGCAATGGGTACACTACATCCTTGGTAAGGAAATTATCCTACACACTGATCACCAACCTCTCTAGTTTTTTAATTGACATTCTAGAATTAGGGAACAAAGACATTTAAAATGGGTTTCCTGCATTCAATGATTTCATTTAGTCATGAAGGGAAGCTCTAGTAAAGGTCCATCACATTTTAGATGTAGGATATGCAGCCTACTAGCACTAAAAACTTAGTTTTCCTTTAATCCAACTTTGATCTTTCCATGGAGTCCACCCAACAACCAATGGCAGTCAATCAAACTCCCTTCCTAGACTATAAATTTTGGGATGGTTTCCTGTAAAAGATGAATCAACTTTGTGTCTGAACTTGTCAAGCTCACCTTCTTCTCAAACAGGTTCACCCTTCATCATTTCATAGTTGCTTTGGTGTACAAAAGACCCTGTTGCACTTGACAAGGTACTTTTTTTGGCCTTTCATACACAAACATGTGGAAGATTACATCTAGAGGTGTTCACATCACACTATTGCAACAAAAACATGCTTTCTAACATGTAGTTTGGGTTGTACCAGCCTTTGCTAGTTCCCTCCAGGCCATGGGTATCTAGAATCCAATTCCATGGATTTAATCAATGCATTGCCTTCCACTCAGTGGAAACATGATTGTATCTTTATAATATGTTGCAAATTCTCTAAGATGGTGATTTTCATACCTTGCAACAAAATTGTTGATGCCCCTAAACAAAACTCTTCTTCCAACATGTTTGGAGTCACTTTGGCTTACTGTTAATCATCATTTTGGATTGTGACTCCAGATTATTCAATCACTCCTGGAAATCCTTGTGGAAGATTTGAGATTGTTAGTTGTGGTTTTCTAATTCCTTTTATCCACAAACCGATGTCCAAACCGAGGTGGTCAAGTGAACCTTGGTTCATGTTTTCCACATTTTACCAATGGCAGAACAAACAATGGGAGCAATACTTGTAGCATAGCTACATCAGAGCCACTCATGTCTCTACAGGGAACTCCCCTTTTGATGCCTATTTTGTCTTTCAATGTCTTGTTCCTAATGAGATTCCAATTGCTCTCCTAGCTCCCCATACAACCCACCAACGAAAGGAGAAAGAAAAACTTATTTTTGTGCAGAAAATTCCCAAGATTCATAGTAGAGTCCATGACATCCTTCTGCAGACACATGCCAAGTACAAGGCATTTCAAAGCTGACATCAGGTTGCTCCACATTTTCAGGTTCGTGACAGAGTTTGGCTTCACTTGGATAGGCAATGCTTTTAAAATCAACAACATCACTAGCTTAAGCCCATTTGGTATGGCATTTAATGATTTACACCATCACTCAACAAATGGATTCTAGTGCTTTCAAGTTGGACACACCACCTCAGCTTGGCATCCATGATGTGGTAAATGTCAGCCAACTCAACCATATGAGCCACCTCATTTGGAGGAATCATTTCCAATCACACATTCAGAGGTCACAATTCAAAACTTTCATCCTCCTCTTCCTGAAGATACCTTTCTTGATATCTGCACCAGATTCACTAGGCAGTGTCAAATCACCACTTACTTGGTGGGATGAAAAGGCACTTCATCCACTTAGGCTAAGTGACTGTCACAGTTAGTTGATGAGACCTAGTGTTTTGAACATGTATTATAGTTGTACTTTATCTCTTTTGTACTCAAGTACACTGGTACTTTATCTTTTGTCTTTTTGGGTGACTAGGTCCAAATTGATCACTCACCTACTTTATTGTATTTTATTAGAGACTTAGTCATAGATGATCACTCCCTTAGTGTTGTACCCCTATATATAGATAATAAAAATGACTGCATATAGTTCCAGGAATCTTCTCTCGTGCTTGCATACTTGTCTCCTAGCTTGTCTATTTGTATGTGGGCATCCTTGCAATCTGTGTTGTTACTTGCATACTTGCTATTAGATTTTCCTACTTATGTGTGAATGATTTTCACATTATTGTTTTGTGCAAATCAACATAATTATGGAATTCCCTTAAATACTACAGGAATGACCCTCAGACATCAAATGCCAACTCAGGCATTGATTCATACAAGTAACTAGACCAAGAACACATGTGAATTGGCAGGAAATTCATCTTTTAGTAGTGTCATATTGGAAGGGAAGATGCTCCAAAAAAGTTCTGGAATAACAGATAGTTTCTAGACGCCGAACATATTAAATGAATATCTCATTCTTTTGTGCCTATAAACAGTATGTGCTTGCTTGAAAACACTGATGTAAAGTTTTTATTTTTTTTGAGAAATCCTTATTATAGAATCCTTTGAGATTAGGTAAATTACCCCGTTTCGTAGAGTTTCAGAAGGAGCCCCAAGTGGGTCATGTGTCCTCAACATTGAATGAGAAATTATGTCATTGAGATGAGCGTTTTCATGAGGCAGATAACCAGGAATATCATGACCAACTGGCTGAGAGATCTCATGAGGTAGAAAGCCTGGAAAGTCACGACCAGTTGGTTGAGAGCTTTCATGAGGCAACTAACCAGGATAATCATGACTATTCTGAATGCCAACTAAGTCAAGACCACCAGCTGGTGGAAGACCACCTGTTAAATCTAGAAAATGGTAAAAGATTTTTATGAATTAAAAACACTTTCAAGAAGAAATTGAGGTACATTTCTATATAGTAATATCCAAATTTCAAATGCTCAGTCTAAACATGACAATATGCCCATGTATAAAAATAATAATAAGACTAAGAAGTAAGAAGGCATATATTACCAGCAGAATAGAAGAAATATATTAATGCTTGGAGGTAACCAAAAAGCACTTAATACAAGAGGAACATACATTATAGCAAGGTTGAAGGCAGTACCTTACAAGCTAAAACGTCTCTAAATTAGATTGCAAGTAATCGTTAGAAAAGATATCTGACAAGAAATGGACCAATGGTATAGCCATGTATGAAAACTAGTTACTATCAGAAGTAAAGAGCCTTGTCAATCCTTGGTCCTCCAGAACGCAAACAGTCTGCAACCATGTGATCCCATTATACAAACCTGACAAGTTTTGTAGTTTACACCATAATAGATGCAATGGATGAGGCACCTGAAACCTTTCATACCATACAAGTCTGATAAACCTCCTATAAAAAGGAGAGTGATGCAGACACAGTTGGGGATGCTCTGGTGTGTCCCAATGAACCTCTAGGCTCCATTACATTCCCTATAAAATGAGGTCATAAAACCTTCTTGTTTGGAAGGATATATCTCATTTCATTCTTTCAAAAGCATCATTAGGGTCTAACAATCACATGTGACCACTGATAGATCTAGTCATTTCAATCTACCAGAAAGACATGCTGGAGCTCTATTTTCACATTTGGAAATGTATGAATGATGTGATGTTTTCAAAGATTGATTGTTCTCCTACTTCACTAACCAAATGAAATGCACCATATAGCATGATCACAACATGTATACAACAACGCACAATAAATATAGCTTTGAACAGACTCCTTGCAGCAACTGGTGGACAATGTGAGATCAAGCCCCTATAGTTGAGAGAGTTCCTCCATGCAGTGAAGAAGAGTTTCCAAAACAATAAGTGGTGAAAGAGAGTAGCGAGTAACATTCATAGCAGTGACCATGCCTATCCTCAGTCTCATGCCAAAATTGATAATTATCATTATCCCAAGGCCGTTGTAAGTACATAAAATACATCCAGTTGGACTGATGTTGGTGACAGTATTCCTGATAAGAAGAAAATAAAGAAGGGCCAAATAAAAGTGCAAGTATAATAGCATTTGTTTAGACTTAGATTTTGAGAAATGACCACCAACTTCTCTTTCCTAGAAGGGGTTTATTAGTGAGAACAGAGGATTTCCATCAACTGTTTGACTATATAGTTACAGAAGTTGCATCAAGTGCTAGTTTCCGGTATCATTGAACTTTGGAAGTGTTCTATTCATATTTTCTACATACTGGTGCTTTGTGATATTTTTTGTTTGGACAATCTCAGGTTGCATGCTATATAGACTGCTTAGTTCTCTAAAGTGTATTTTTGTGAAATTTCTGTAAAATATATGTGGCATTTAATGTCTTTCACATATTGACTGTGTTGGATTTTGACAGTACCTTGAAGGAAAAGAAGTTGAACTTCATGTAGCTTGGCAAGATGATCTTATTGATTTTGTTTCTTCTGCACTTCCTGCTTCACATACATCAAAGCCAGGAGCTTGTCAGACAACAATCTCACTGCTCCAAATTCTGAAAGTGGTGTTAGCATTAGCTGCCAACCGTAGCTACTTCTTGGCCCACAATCTCTTGCCACCTCTTATTCCTATGATATCTACAGCTCTTGAAAATTACTGTACAATTGCAACATCAAACAATAGTTACAATGGGGATGCTGGAAACTCCATTCCTACATCATCAGATTAAATTTCTGATGAAAAATTAGAAACAATAGGTGAGGTGTTGCAAGGTATTTTGTGGTCCGTTACAGCTATAATGGCTCATGCTTGCTCCGAGCACCAACTGCAGATGCATGATGATATGGATGAATTAATTGTGACATGTAAAGTTATTCATAATTTGAGTGACTTGTTTTCGCTTTTTGACAGACCTCAGATAGAAGGAGCTCCCTTCCCAACCCCTGTGTTGCTAGGATTAAATTTATTGAGGATTTTGACATGTCCAAGAGGACACATTTCTTCCATAGACTGGGAAGCACATTTAGCTACTATGGCAAGATTGCCAGGAGTTCAGACATTTGGAACTGAAGATTATGAGGGAAATGTGGTTTCCCTGCAGGGTTCTCATTCCAATAAAGGCCCAGAAAAAAGAAGATGAATTTAGTCCCCCTCGACACATTCTGAAGGATATCCAGATATTTGACTTCATCTATAATAAAAATTATGAAATGGAGAATGAAGTGCCTAGTGTGGGGGAACATGATAGACTTTGTAGTGTTGTCTGTGAAAATGATAAAGACATTAGACTGTTGGAGTCAGTGGTGTTAAATAAGACAGTGGTTGGGCTGGAAAGTGGCGTTGGTGGTGAATGCAAAATATCTTGTGCCTTGCAAAAGAGTACTGATGAGAATCCTCTTGAAGAGACATATTTTGAGCCAAATAATCCTTTACCACCTAGTGCTGATAATAAGAAAGTTTTCATAAGAAAGAAAAGCATAAAGGCAGTAGGAGGAATGCCTAATCGTTCTACAACATTTCTAGTTTCTGTTATAGTTGAAACTGGCTTATTAGGTCTGTCGTCATTGCTGACGGCTATTCTTTTACAGGCAAACCCTCGATCAAATTATGAGAAGGTATGTTAAAACTTAATAGATATTGGACAATGCACTTATACATTTGACATTTCTCTCATGTGTGACTTTTACTTATAATTTTTTTTGCAGGCTTTTTGATTTTTGTATGTGATGCTTGCTTCTGATTACTTGTTTCCCCCCTACTTCTGTAATGTTATCAACAACATTACAAAGTGCCATTGTGTCTTTGTTTCT
>ML778023.1:51759-64205 GCA_009831015.1 Picea engelmannii | reverse complement strand
TAATAGACCTGGTGTTTCGGATCACATTTCTTCAAACCTTCATTAACTTTAACAGCAAGAAACTAGGATTTTCATCAAACTTTTCTTTAGTCTCACATGCCTAGTTTTGGATTAGTCAACAACCCTAACTTGAAGTAATCATATATTTGAACCTGTAATGTATGAAGACCTGAAACTGATACACAATGTTCTTCAGTGTGGTTTATGCAATTCCTCCAAGTGGCACTACTTGGAACCTCTCAGAAAAGGAGTTATAGAAAAAATGGCATACCATGCTAAATTCTGGCTTATTCTAGAGAGCGTCCTTGTAGAGAGTGCCCCGCACAAAATATTTGATGAAATGATCTGAAATTATTACAAATAATACTACAGACTTTACCCTAACCGACACATTTGTTCTCACTGAATTTGTATCTGTTATGAAGAAGTTATGACGTTTTTACCCGAAACACTTGATTTTGACTAGTTTCAGGACTAGCCACAGACCCTATTTTCCAACGGGTGTAACTCCAAAAATACAACGACCCACAAGCTGAATTTTGAACCAAAGATACTTGGATATGTTTTCTCACTTGCATAGCAATTTCAGGATCTGAATCATTATAGAAGAAAATGTTATAGCGAAAATGGTGAGATGACCTGAAAATAACATACCATAGAAAGCACCTTCAAAAGAATTTATCCTTCCTTGCATTTCGGCCTTCTTTTCTTCACTTTCCTTAGAATTTCGGCTAAGATATCATTGGTAAACCTCAGACACATATATATATTCAGTATTCTCAAGTGTGATTCAAATGAGAGAGCCATGCCTCTTATTTTTCAAAATCCTTTGACATGTCCAATTTAATCAGCATGTCAGGGGACCTGGTGGATTTGAGAGAGTGAACAGTTTCATGGGAGAGAATTATTCTATCAATAATTTTTCTACCTTCCACATACCCTAACTGCTCGGGGGAAATAAGGGTAGGAATCAAAGGTTTGAGACATAAGGAAATCACGCTGGTGATAATTTTATAAATGAAATTGCAAAGAGATATGGGTCTTAATTTGTTGGGGTCATAATCTTTTTCTTCTTTAGGGATCAAAGTGAGGAAAGTGGCATTGAGAGCAGGGAGAATTCCAGAGACTTTTTGATATTTGACGACTAGGGTCCAAACATCATGTTTGACTACATGCCAATAGTGATGGAAGAATTCATAGGTAAAGTGTTACGAGGAAAATCTCTCTATGGCTAGTGGAAAACCACTACAGACGAAATGACACCTGAAATCAACTCTAATCTCAAGTATTCTATATAAATGAAATGATAACAGAAGAAGGCTAGAATCCTACCTCATCTAGATGTCCGAAGAAGACCATCATTGAGCATGTGACCCAAAGATTTAAACCTGCAACTTGTCTTCAAAAACCAAGATATGTAAGCATGTGGTATTGATATATAATGTTAGCATATAAATTAGCACAATCCATTAACATTCATGACAAATACGCCCATGGAAAGTAATTCAAATATTTTCAAGATATCAATTGGATGAGAAAATAATATTTCTATTAATGTAATCAACAAAAGTACATAGGCGAAAAACTTATGTAACGACACATATCGGAGCTGATAAAATAAGTCCCTCCAGATGGGCCTTCACCACTTCAATCCTCCACAAAGGAAATATCACATGTAGGCGTCAATGAGGTTCTCCACCAAAATATAGGAAGAGATTGGGGGTTGAACACAGGAAGTTCAGACTTTCAAGGACACAGGGATGCAGACTCAATTGAGGTGAAATTTCTCCAGAGTGTCTTTACTCTCGATGATGAATTTCTGAATGTCTTCAAGGCTTGGATATAGCTCAATTTATATCCTCCAAATGGAATTGAAGGGTTGAGTCAGAGTGTTTTTAGTATATAGAAGGTCAAGGATCACATATCTCATGACGTGTCATGGAAACCCGATGCAATTTTAATTTTTGTGCACCAAACTCGATGTATGCGGGTTATAATGGAGGAACCCACATATGTACATGTGTTGTATAACTATTAGGTCACACACATGTATAAAAATATGAATTTTTATCTCTAGAGTGAGGGGAAGTGAGTTATGCAGAGGGAAATGGAAGGCCATCAAAGAAAGATGCATGGAGTGTGGAAATGTTTTCTATAATAGATGACCCCTAATGTGTGATTTCAAAGAACTATTTGCAATGGCCGAAATACATTATAATTACTAGAAGTGGAGTAGTGGAGAATCAACTAGAAATACTAATTAATCATGAGAATATTACAATTCATAATGACTTTGTCCACATGGCTTCCAATCCAAATTACATTGCAGATCCATGTGGATATATATCAAATAGCTATTCATGGCCATGAATAGGAAATACAAAGTGGGCATATTCCATAGGTTGTCATAGTCATGAACAAGACACGATGGAGTCTAGTCTCAGAATCAACCGAAGATATATGTATACAATGGATTACAATCTGATCTTCCATGACCATTGAAGTCATATAGGCATTGCTTCAATGAAATACATCAATAGATATGGGGTCCTGCTACTGTAAGTTGGAGGATACATTATGTGAATAGAGAAGTTGAAGTCAAACACAATGAGACTTCGTTTGATTACCAGTCATTAAGGTATACCGTTAAAAAATGCGAGACAACCCATTGATAATGAAATTAGGTGTGAAGGTACCGAGTACATTCCACAAGTGTGAATAAGGGTGTTGATGTTGAAAAATTGAATAATCCATCGATGATGAGATATTGATGTATTCCCAACTGTCGATGGCAGAAGATTCTTCCACTTATGATTGCAAGCCTCTAGGTACTCATAGGAATATAGGTCTCATTTTTAGAATACATGAGTTGAAGTCGATGGAAGGAGACCCACTGAAAGGAGAGCATTAAGGAATCTCTCATCATCCAACGCGAGGTACAAAGTAATAGCTTGATGATTAGGATGAGATTGGATGAATATGATGCTCACCAAAAAAATACCATGTGCATCTCTTGCATGCACCAGATGCAAGTAATGCATGAAAGAGACCCTCTGAATAAAATCCAATAAGGAAAATTGTCGAAAAAGGTGAGGAAACCACCAATAGGATAATGGAATCCTAGACACTGCATGAATCCCAATATGTGAATATATTTATTTCCATTGAACATAAGGGAAACCCCCTAGTCAATGACCAATGAGGAGGTGTCATCTGCTGGGTTCAAGGTTACCTACCAATGATGAAAGTAGGCCTAGGGTGCAAGGTAGGAAAATAACTTCATGTGATTATGAGATACACTGAGGGTATGGCGGACATGCAAAGTCAAGAGTCCCGATGAGTGGATGAAATAGGTTTAATAGTTCTTTTTAACAAGAGAATGAGACATATGGATAACTCAGGCTGCATAGTCTTAACAACGATTATTGAAAAAAGTTTGCGACCTAGGAGGCATCAACAAACTCTCCATAGGGACTGGAAGAATAACCAGTCAGAGGAGTAGGATCTAAGTAACGATCTCAGATTCCTAAGGCCATTCTAAACCCAAACCTTGGATGAAAATGGAATCAAGAATTTGTGCTATGTTCAAAGGCGACACAAATGCTGCCGATATGAGATAATATTATTTTCCCACCTGTCTTTTTTTTGGGTTTTCATAGGAAAATAAATGTTATGATACAAGAGAGGAAACGAGTGTCATGAATAAGAAACTAGTTCCAAGTAGTGGAACATACCTATGTTGAATGCAAGGGAGAGAATGCAGGGCATGGACACTCAGGGGGGTGTTTCCTCTACGGGGAAGGGTGTCAAGTTGAAAAGGATATATGAAAGGCATTTCTTGGATAGTGATGAGAATTACTGGGGAGAAAGGGCTTATAATGAGAAAGAGAGAGCCAAAAATAGGCTCAACAATCCAGCAGGATAATGGAATGAAATTATAAATTAACTCAACATTGCCCTTTTTTCGTATATCTAGTCCCATAGGCTTGAAAACGTATAAAATAATACCAAGGAGAACTCTTCTAGCCAATGGTGGCTAGAGTATTCCTTTTTCATAAATATTCTAATTGGTATGGAAAAGGGCTAAAATTATACCAAATAGATGTCCTTTCAAAACCATTTAATGAGTGTGAAAGAGACAAGTTCACTCAACAATATTTTCATTTTTTTGGGAGTTGGAAAAGAGCTTAACCATGACTCAGGGGGAGTCCCATAGGTAGTATTCAAAATGATATTGAGTAAGAAAAATGGGGTTCGAATGCAAAGTCATATTGGGACTATAAGGAACTCTCGCTCCTATAGAATAATTTATGCATGGGCACCAAATGGGAAAAATGGATCTAACTAAGGTACCCATGTTTGGTAAGTCTCTACCACTTAATAACGACACTTCTAGTAGTAGTGAGAAGGTTTTGTGTCGCTAATAAATGGGTTCTTACCTAGGGAATATGAATCATGGTCATAGGAAGATGAAAAAATGAAAAGTGGGGTAAGAACCTATCCTATATGCCAGTGATGAAATATACTTTCCGAAGGAAACAATGGATGATACGACGCTGGAAATATGTTAAAAAACCATGAACAAAAACAGGTATTTTATGATTCTATTAGTCCATAGGAAAAAACTATATAAAAATTGGTTTTTATATATTTCATTTTTTTGTGTTTTTCAATTTGATAAAGGAAAAAAAAAAACATTTTGTCTTCAACTTAACCTATATATGTTATAATGGATGAATGCATAAATGTGTTTTCTACTTAGTTATGTGACAAATTCCAATCTAAAATGTAATTATCATATGTGTTGGATACTTGATTAAAACTTCTATGGATGTTATTATAAGTAAGAAAATCAAAGTAACGTTCCAAAAGTCATACCTGTAGGAATCGTCGGAGTAAAGTAGAATCTCGCACACGGTAACTATCATTCAACTAACATACAACTAACTGAGAGTCCATGTGAACTTCTAAATATCGAACACCATGTGAAATGGCATCACGTAATAGCTCTATGATGGCGCTATACTCAACCACATTATTTGTTGATGGCTCCAGACAAACACCACCTGAAGACACTAGATGTCCCTCAGGTGAATAGATAACCCAATAGGATAAATCCAAGTTCCACATATGATGACTAGTACTATCCATGAATTCTAAGTATACCGAAGACTCCGTTGACATCTACCAACTAAGGGAAAACTAAATAATCAATTCGATGATGCAAAAGAGAAAAGAAAAAGCAAGTATATACACTAATGTACAAAGGTCACGCCCGAGTTTGAGGGCTCAAGCATAATACCTTTTAAGGTAGATCCCATTTATGGGCTCATCCAGTACATTACCCTCATAATATTCTAATTTGTAGGATCCTTTCTCTAGGACACATCGCACGATATAAGGATCATGCCACATGGGATTGAACTTTCCTGTCCCTAGCGATTCTTTGACGTGGTCATAAATGAGAACCAAGTCACCCTCAACATACTATGATAGACAGACAAATTTATCGTATTGGACCTTAATACGTCATTTATTCGCTTTGATATCCATACAGGCTTATTGATGCTACTCATCGAGGTGCTCTAGGTGCACGAGGCATTCTTCAAGATCAGATGTGTCAGGTAGAATCTCAATTACCAATTTAAGGGAAGGTATTTCACATTCAATAGGAATAATTGACTCCACGCCATGTACTAATTGAAATGGAGAGAAACCGGTGGAAGTATTTACCATGGTTATGTATTCCCAAAGTGTAGGGTAAAGATCTCATGTCAGTCGGATTTACTCTAGCTGATAGTTTTTTGCAAAATGGTATTGAGATATTTATTCACCGCCTCTACTTGTCCATTTTCCTGTGGATAATAAGGGGAAGAATGACTGTGTGTAAAACCTAGTTTTGCTGCTAACTTTGTCATCATTTCATTTTGAAAGTAACTCCATGATCAATGACAATCTCTTTTGGGATTCCGAATTGGGCTATAATCTAATTGAATATGAAGAATGTTGCAGTCTTACCATCAGATTTAATGGTAGGCATGGCCTTTTCCCATTTAGTGAAATAATCCACAACCACGATAATATGTTGATTCCCCCCAGTCGAGGTTGGGTTGCAGTCCATAAAATCCACCCCCCATTTGGTGAAGGGATCAACGGTGATGATTGGGTGAAGAGGGGCTAGGTGAGAGTTCATTTTTTGAGTGAACACTTGGCAAGGGTTAGAATTCTTGACCGCTTCAACACAATATTTAAAAATTGACGGAAAAAAATAACGATCTAGCAATATCTTTTGGGGTGTCACAAGCCCGGATAAATGACCACCATAGGCCCCACTATGACATTCATTGAGAATATCCTCATCCTACTTGAGAGTCAATAAACAATGTAATATTTTATCTACCCCTTGACGATACAGAGTGTCACCGATAATAAGGTAGTTTTTATGACGTATACGTCGTCGATCATCTCTCGACAAATGTTGGGGGAGATTCACGGTTTGAATATAGATTAAAATATCTCCATACCAAGGGTTTGAAGATGAGATAAGGAAAATATGTTCATCCGTGAACGAATTGCCATGAAAAATATACTCATCTAGTCTAGGGAATTCTAACATTAAATAAAAAAAAACTAGTGACTTATTAGATTTCACGGAAGAAAAATCGAGATCAAATTCTTGCAAAATAACAATCCACTTATTGTGTTTCCCCCCTACGATGCGCCTATTAAGGACGTATTGAAATGGATTGATATCCACAACTACGGTAGTTTTGCAGAGTAATATATAATGTTGTAATCTATGTGTTGTAGGAAAATCTCCCTGTGGACACGCAGATTGCCTCAAAGAGATTGACCCTAACTCTAAGACAAAAAATGCTTAACGTGGACACTGAATTCCTTTCAAATCTATCTAAACTAACACATGAGAAGGAAGGATGACAGAAGTACCTTTTTAACGATGTTTTTCCCTGCACGCTCCGAGTTGCGCTCCAATCCTTCGCTCCTCGCTAAGCTCTGCAGACGAACAAGATACGACCACTTCCTACTCTATTGATATTAGCTTGAAAACATATCTATCAATTAATGATAAGTTCATGTAACATTAGACACAAACTAGAAAGAAACAGGCCAAGCGTGTCATATTAATGAGAATAACGACAACAATACTTACAATCGTAGATGTAAATGCGACAGCTTCGTCAAGTCCTCTTCGTCTAACCCTTGCCTAAAAGATCCACAACTTGGATAACAACAGCTTCACTGATCACTCTCCTTGGGATGACTGTGTGTTTCCTATGAGATCATAGGTTTCATGCTAGCAGTTCCTCCTCCAATTATCTCTATTCTAGCACCACTTATGAGATCATAAGTTTGGTGTGATTCTCCTTTTCCATTCCTCTTTCACCATTAGAAAGCTTGCTTATATGGCCTTGGAGAGGCTCAACAATCTTGAGATATCCTTGGGAAAGTTGAGGATTTTCCTCCTTCAGTTGAGGATCTGCCCTAGGATCATGGCTGGACTAGGGATTTGAATCCAAATACCTTCGAAGAATGAAAAGATGCTTCCCCCATTCATCTCAACAGCTTAACAACTGCCCAGAATAGGTAGCGCTCCCTCAAAAGGGCCATCAGAGCGTTGTAGCGCTCCCTAGTAGGATTTAGGGGGGTGCCAATGCTCTCAAAATCTATAGCGCTCCCTCAAAAGAGCCAGGGGAGCTTTATAATGCTCCCTGACAGTGTAAGGGGGAGCGTCGATGCTCCCATAAAAGGTATAGGGGAGCGCTCCTCTCCAAAAGCTCATTTTTTGAGGTGCTTTCAGATGGAAAAAGGTTTGAAAGCTTGTTGACTCATTTCTCCTCTTCCAAATCAAATGTTTGAGGTGTTTAAAGTGTCCTTCTCATGTCGTTATAGGCACGACATAGGCATCATGGCAGTATGATTTGTTTGATGTTTGCGACACTTGTGAGCAACATGCAACACTTGCGACCTTTGTAATGACGACATTTGCGACACTATCAAAGTGAGTAGTTTCGATGTGTAACAGATTGCCCCCCAAAGTATGAAGTTAGAATATGCGAACTGATAACTGAAATGCTTTGTAGACTTTCGAGCAAGGGTATAGACTCGGAGAACTTGACGAAAGCTGCACAAAAACATCCAACAAATATCATGACATATTTCAAAACCCAAGGCAGGCATACCTATGCTTGGGTGATCAAGACTCACAAGATATGGCCGCCATCGAATACACTGCATATCCATATTTGTATTGATAAAAAAGGTATAGCCTCCGAAGATACAATGTGGATCTATACTCTGATGACTCGGATTGCTCGTAGCCAGGAAGAATACACAGTGGATCTATGATATTACAGGGCATAGCCATGACCAATACAAAGTGGATCTATGTGACAATGTATGTGTTCTTTTTCCAATAGAAACTCCTTCGCAGCCTGGGCAAAGCATATATCAAATTGGTTACTCAACCAGGGTCTTCTCACCAATCCCAACGTGGTACGATCCTAACCATGTGAATAGATGTCTTGATGTCGAACATGGCAGAAACCACTTGATTACCGGTCAATGGTGTGAACCGTTAACAAGTGCAAGGGAGATCACCATTAATGTTAATGATTCCCAAGGTACCTTAGTACATTCCAGCGAATGTGAATAGATGAGCTGAAGTCGAACACCCATGGAATCATTCGATCAGAGGCCAATGATGTAAACCTATTGTCGAATGTCAGGAGACCTTCCATTGAGGCATGTAGGTCCCAAAGTACTAACTAGTTTCTAAGTTTGATTCCCGGATAATGTGTTGAAGTTGACAGGAATAGACTCGTCGAGGGAGGGCCTCGATGTATCCCCCATCAACGACACAAAACAAACATAGAGATGTAATTGATAGAGAAAATGGAAATGGACTGACACAGGTTTTGAGGCAAGATATTTGGGATGGCTAACTCTCGAGGAGGATACTTCCCTTGAACACTGAGGCACAACAGCAAAAACGTGACATGGACCAAAACTATGCAATGGATACTGTGACTTGCGTCGGGTGACCCAAAGGAGTGAAAGGAACTGAAAGGATTGGCTCAGTGAAGAGGTTTAGTGGATTATGATATGTGCAAATGACAAAGTGTCATGTCCAAGGGAGACTCTAAGAAGTGTTGGATGATGTTCTCAAGAGACTGCTTGGCTTGCTCCTTTCAATTTTTTCCCCCATCCAGATAGATGAGTACCTCTTTTTTATTTAATGAGCTCGAGGAGGATAACACATGCTCGATATAACTCACCTTCGGTAAGTTCTGCTTCCTTTGTTTAATGAACCGAAAGAAGTAAGGGTTCGGTCCCATATGGGCCTGTCGATGTGTGATTTAACGAGTCCAAAGACAGAAAACGCGAAGGTTTTTTGGGATTATAGAGTTTGGAAAAACACTTAAAAGAGAACTCTCTCAGTTCCTTTTTCATACAGTAGTCCAACGAGACCGAAAAAGGGTTAAACTATCGCTCGAAAAATGCCCTTTCTAACCTTTTAATGAGTGTGAAAGGAAGCAAGGTCACTCGACAATCTTTTCATATTTAGAGAGTCTAAAAAGGGTTTAAAGATGACTCCAGGGGGGTTCCTTTTTCGTGTGTTTGTGTATCCGTACGGGTCTGAAAAAGAGATAAAAGTTTACCTGGTTGCATTCTCATGTATTTACGAGCATGAGAAAGAACAAAGACTAAGCTCGATATGCCCCTATCTTGAAAGCTGGTGACTTGGCTCCAGAATGATCATCAAAGGCTGGAGACATGCCCCCCAAGCTTCAATTCATTCACCGACTTTGAGGTTGTCACCAATTTCTATGCTAGATGGAGAAAAAGGATATAGGTGGATGAAATGAAGGTTCAAAAATGAGACCTGACGAAAGACTCAACTCGACATCTACGAGATCTGGCGAAAGACTCAACTTGAAGGGAGAGGTGATTGTTTCATTTTTTAATGAGCTTGACACAGGAAAATAACTATGCTCAAGGTTCCAGGTTCGATCCCCAGATTGTTGTTTCATTTTTTAATGCGCTTGCTATAGAGAAGAAAAACTATGCTCAAAGCCTTTGTTTCATTTTTTAACGATCTTGCCACAGAGAAGAAAAACTATGCTCGTGATGCCCCCAGCATGAAATCTAGTGGCCTCTGTTTCATTTTTTAATGAGCTTTCCACAAAGAAGAGAAACTATGCTCGTGACATGCCCCCAGCATGAAAACTAGTGGCCTCTGTTTCATTTTTTAATGAGCTTGCCACAGAGAAGAGAAACTATGCTCATGATGCCCCCAACATGAAAGCTAGTGGCCTCTGTTTCATTTTTTAACGAGCTTGCCACAGAGAAGAGAAACTATGATCGTTGTTGCTTCTTGATCATGGCTTCCGAGAGGATAATTTTCTTGAAGGGTACCATGTCAAGGGACAAAACTCGTTCATGGCCTCCAAGAGATCTTCGATGGATGGAAGATAATCACTCGAGAAGGAACACATGTCGGGGGTCATGACAGGGGTAAGGAGATTAGGCTCCAATAACCCTATCGAAGAGATCACCATGTCAACTACTGGATCCAAATCATCTGAAGTTGAGGTCATGGGAGACAACGCCACATAATTGACATGTGGCAGGGGTGATACTATCTGTATATAAGAACCAGTTAGGGAGGTAACCCAGTCGGGGCCGATGAATGAAAGTTGATCAATAGTCACAATTATTCCATCGTTAGGGAAATATATCACACGGAAAAGGGTGGATACAATATCTTTCATAGCATAGACATAATCCCACCCAAGGAGTAAAGAGAAATCCAAGGGGTCTCTGACTACCATGACATCGATAAAGACAGTTTTCCCTCCCAAAGTTACAGGAAACTGAGGAAGGATCCCTAAAGTTTGACTAGTTCTTCTGTTAAAAGCTAACAGATTCTGTGTAACCGGTGCAAGCTACAGACAACCTAAAGCCTACCAAGCAACATAAGACAAAATACTAACGGACGCACCTTCATCTATCAGTGTTTGAGGAACGTCCCGACCACGAACCTGTACTGTAATCTGGAAAGGAATGTGGGAGGGAAGACGAGGTTCAGTTAGCACACCCCAATCAAAAAGGATGGCTTCATTACTTGGAGGGGGTTCCACAGGAGGAGGAGGAATGCCCCCAAGCATGGTAGAGTCTGTATTAACAAGAAAAACATGGGCAATATCGGGTTTACTCTCTAGAGGGAGAGTAGGATCGACCGATGATTGGATCAGATCGACCAATGGTGGACTTGGATAGACCACTTGGGCACTCTTCAGAGGAAGCGTGGGACTGACCGAGGAAGGGACTGGATCAGTCACTTTGAAATTCCTTAAAGGAGGAATGGGATCGACCGATGGCGAAACTGAATCGACCACTTGCGTTTCATTCTCCAAGGGAAGAATGGGGTCGACGGGTGGAAACAGATCGACCGATTTGGTGTCACTCTCTAACGGGAGAGTGGGATTGACCAAGGATGAACATAGATCGACCACTTTGGTGTCACTCTTTTGATGAAGAGCGGGGCTGATTGATGACAGAACTAAATCAGATACTTGGGTTCGTGGTTCAATAGAGGAGGAAACTAGATTGACCACCTGATCAACTGGACTGACCGGGGATGGAACCGGATTGATTAGTCCATCAACCAATGATGGGTTGGAGGAAAGCTTATGATAACCTTTTGGAAGTTGAAGTTTTTCCAAAAGAGAAGAAGCCTCGTCCATGCGAGGACAAAGGTGAGAGTAATGATTACCTTTACATAACATACAAGGGAACTTGACAGTTTTCTTCTTCTTACCAACCTGAACATCACTAGTTGACGGGGTATCATCGACATGACTGACAGAGGCCGATGACGTGGAAGACCACATTTCTAAAACCTTGATAAGACTGGGGCAATCCCTTAGAAAATGGTCACCCTTACAAAGGCTGCAAGGGAATTTGGGTTTTGGATTCTTCCGTTTAATCTTGTTGACCTCATCAACACTCCCAGTACTATTAACAGTAACTGGTTGCTTAGAGCCAACATATGATGTTGTTGGGGCCTTGGTCCTTTTCGGGCTCTTCTTCTTCTTCTCTTTTCGTTTCTTATTCTTCTGATCAACCTGGCTACCTGCTTTAGAGCTTTCACTAGGCGAAGAAGGAGAAATGGAAGGAGACTTGATGGGCGAAGAAGGCGAAAATTTGACATGAGGTTGATGTGTGGGTGGTGTATTAACATCCAAAGTATTAGGTGCAAATGAAACATTGGGAGGATTCGGGATCACCGGAGTGGGGAAAAACCAAACTGGTAATCCAATAGTGAGTCCTGGAAGACTCAGTGTGGCAACATATGGAGGACCAAAGTTTCCAAATGAAGGAAAGGTATAAGGTTCCCCAGAAGAAGGGGTTCCTCCATTGGT
>ML778023.1:17031-41722 GCA_009831015.1 Picea engelmannii | reverse complement strand
GAGTACTTTTCTTGAGGTTTTTCTATGCTATATTGATGTTTGGTTCTTAACATATGGTATCAGAGCTCAAGGTCTTGGGGTTTCGCTGCTACATCTGAGACACCGTGGCATTTTCGCTATAACTTTTTTTCTACAACGTTTCATCCAATGGTCTTCTTGGGTTAGATCCAGGTGTTGGACACACCAACCACACTTAAGGCGGGGGGGGGGGGTGAATCGGTGTGTGGCTCCTTTTAAATTCTTTCTTCCTTTAGTTAGAAACCACTTCAAACATTATTATTCACTCATTATTAGCTACATGCATATATAAACAACATTCATAAATAGTAGAGAACTATGAATCATCACCATAATGAACACAAAGAACACCATATATGATTTTGTATTATGTTGTTACATGAAGACTACAATCTCTAGGGTTTATCAGCACCAACTGATAAGCGAAACATCTCCAAGAGAGTACAAACTCTCAATTACAATACCCAACTTGAATATCTTAGAACCAACTAAGATGTGAGGATTCCAACCCTCAAGTACAAGACCCATCTTGTATATAGAAAACAATTTGTCCAATTTTACCAACAATGTTCAAATATTTTCTACATATACACGACCTATATATACTACAACATGCGTATGTACGTGATTTGTCTTCTTGTAGCCTATGTATGTATGTGATCTTTCCTCTTTCAGCATGCGTACAACCTTAGAAAAGTAGGGTTTCTATTTTTTTGGAACTCCAAAACTTCCGACCCTTCATACCTTTGCTGCCTCTATCACATCAACCTGTAACCTGTCACTGTATCCAAACTGTCACTGACCAACCTTTACATATACCATATCATCAACCATATGAATATCTATACCATGTCATAAATGAAGCATATCCAACAACCTATTCATGTCCCTCATACATACATCATCATACAATCATGCATACATCATCATACAACATATATATCCCTCAACCAAGTACAAGTAGCTCAAAGGTGTGAACTATAGGAACCATATCATTATCGTACCATACATAAGAGTGTTTCTCACTTAGACAACCAACCAACATATACCATATCCAAGTACAAGAACAACCATATCAATAATGCCTCAAGAATTCACCATATCATAAGCAAATCTAGGCACAAAAAAAAACATGTAACCATACCAGAACTTTTGTAGCTGACCTAAACATGTAGAATGTTGACCTGGGAACTTGCTTTCAGACTGTAGGGACATGTCACCAACAACTAATCAATTTTTCAAGACCTTTTCAGGTGTACATGACCTTCCGTTCAACAACCCACATATGTATGTTATTTCCTTTATTCGAGCCTACGTTTGTATGCGACCTATCCTCTTTCAACCTACATACAACCTCATAAACTAGGGTTTTTTCTGAAGCTCCAAGATTTTCACTGTCAACCCTCCTTTGCTACCTCAGAATTGCATAACTTTAGGTGTATCAAGGAGTATATGCAATAAACCTTTCACAAAAAATAGATATTCAATGTGCTCAAAATTGGATACAAATAAGAGAACCTTTCTCTCTTATTTATACTCTCCAAGTAGCTTCCTTTGGGGGTTATCTTTTAACTGTTTTACCCAACTTCCTTCTTTTAGGGATAACCCACATCTAACTACTTTTTCCACTTATAACCACTTTACCCACAAATAGTAAAATCACCACTTCTAGTTGCAACTGATTTATTTTTAATTATTTTCTCTTTGCAACAACTCAACTCATGATTAACTCCTAATTACAACCACTTTGACTAGTAAACTTCTTCCAGGAACTTCTAGAATAATTTTACTTCATTGACCTTCTAGGGGGTTTCTAGATAAATCATGAGGGTTCTCCAACTTCACTAAGACATATGTCCTCAACCGTGAGGAACTACCTGACGTACCACATATCATTGGAAACAACACGACATGTACTATCCATCTAGAATAGTCTCACTTGCATATTCACTAATCTTTATTCCTTTATAGCTCAAACAAAATCAGGTCCATTACCCATACCTCTGGAGCTACCAAAATGTGTTATCGAACATACTCAAGGGTTGAAATCAATCTCTAAGGGTTGACATCAATCTACAATATCACTCTCCAAGAGTTGACATCAATGATAACCAACTATCCAAACCAATTGTCCATCAATCTAAACCAATTGTCTGACAATCTCCCCCTTTGGAATTGATGGAAACAACAACATTGATGGAAACACTTAGTCATGACAATACTCATTCTCATACTTCACCTGTGATCATTTATCCTCATCAATTTTTCTATCTCTCCCCCTTTGACATCAATGACAAAGGGTATCTCTCCTTGGGGATACTCGCCCTTACTGAACTCTCCTTGGGGCTGCTCCCCATGTATGCATTGTTCTTTGGGATGATCCCCATATCTAAAATGTCCTTGGGTTTTCTCCCCCTATATTCATGCCTATGATTACTCTTTCTCTCCCTTTGAAAAAGGATTAACTCCCCATGTCGATATGAAACTGTACCTTCTCTAACCAATCCTGGGAAACATAATAACTCCCCATGTGGGAATGTATCCCCCTATATTCTTTGCAATATTTCATGTAATCATTGTGAACAATATGCTATCACTCCAATATCCTTCTTCTGTCGATGTTTCTTCTCTACCAAAACACTGATCAATTTCTCAACAATACTACATCAAGAATACCATGATCTGCTATTCCTTTGACGATCCTTGGACTTGTCCATGCATCATACAATGATCCATAAATCCGTAACTATTGTTGTAATTGTCTCGTTCACTGTCAACCGATCACTATCACAACAATTTGTCCAACCAATCACTGTCACATCCACGAAACTAGATCCACTCTCATTTGCATGTAACTCATGCCAATATCACCAAGAGCATATCTCAAACCATATGCTCAACATCACCAACACATCCCTGTACCAAGAATGAACCAACATCACCACATACCATCAAAAAATGTGTGTCTCAACCAAGTACCAATCTTGTACCATGCTTCAACTTCTACATGTACCATCAACAAGTGCATCAACGATGCACCAAACCTATACCAAATTGTGCATAAACCATGTAACTCAATAATCAACACCTATACCATACCATGTACCAACCATGTACATCAACTATATACCATATCATTCCATACACCATGTACCATAACATATGCTAAACAAGTAATACCAATGATGTACTTCAACTAAATACTATGACTCACAATCATGCCATGTACCATACCATAAGCCTCAAGTATATGCCAATATCAAAAAGACGTGCCTCTAATAATGAACCATAAAAACCATATACCAAGTACCAAGAATGTGTTTGAATCATGTAACAATATCACCTCAACTATGCACCATCAATAACCTCCAATATATGCCTTAAGCATGTGCCATATTATCTAAGATACAAGCCTCAAACAAATACATAAATGACATACATTTATTCATAAAAACCTAAAGCATACTATCTTAGACCTTGTATAAATTGTGTTGTACCATCAAACCATGTTTCAACTCATATGTACACCTTTTTTTCAAAGATTTACCTCAGGTACGCGACCTGTCCTCCTTCAACCTGCGTATGTACACAAATTTACCTCAGACATCTCGTGTATGTACGTAAACTTTACATAATACATCTCACGTATCTACAGGACTGTTCCCACAGTAACCTGCATATGTCTCATAAAATACTTTACATTAAGATTGCCTCATGACAGCCATTATGTATTCCTTCATTCATGTCTAATTGTTCAGTCTTCTTCACCCACTTCTGAGAGTGTCCTAGTTTCTTAGCAATTGTTCTCTGAGCTTCCATACTTTCAATGTTGTCTTTCTTATATGTTTTATTTTATCTTCTTTCCATATTGTATGAATTATTTCTCATTGATTGTCTCCCTGAATTCCAACAATCCTGGGATTTGTGGCCAAACCCATTGCAACTGTAACATATCATGGTGTGACAATGTACAACAATGTGTCTGACAATATTACATATCCAACATCATAAGATGTTATTGAATATTCCAACATCTTTCCTTGCATAATTTCTGCAATCCAAAGCTTTGTGACCATTGAAAACATTTTCATAACTGTGATTTTATGTCAACCTTGAAGGTATCTATGTTTTGAATTTGCTTTGAGGTGTAGGGTTGGATTCTTGGTGTCTTCCTTGCTCTAATCTTATGAATATTTCCTGGCTTTGTGTAGGTTCTTGAATTGCAACTTTTCTTTAACCCTTTGAAAATTAAGGACCTACATCATGCTTCTTAGAAGTTCCAACTTCAGAGTGTGCAACTTCCATGTTGTATCCAAGACTAGATTTACCATTTGGTGATCTTTGACTATCCAAGATTATTGAGTTGTTCATGAAATTGACATGAGTGTTTGAATTCTCGGTTTTCCTTTAGAGATCACCTACTTTTGCTTCCAACTTATGGCATGATTATTCTTATTTCTTTAATCCCTTCAAGGCTTTTGCTAAGGTTGTCATCTACCTTCTTCTTTTGTTCCGCTTGACTAATTATTCCAGTATTCAGTCTCCTGATCTCTTCTTCTTTTCCTTCCATTTGAGTCCTTCGATCATATATGACCTTTTCTCTTTCTTATTCTTTCTTGAGAATTTGTTTTAGTGCTATGGTATGCCTTTGGTACTTTTCTAGGGCTTACTTAGTGATTTTTTCAAGAAAATCAAAAGCAACTGAATCATATTCTATTTCCATGCTAACTTATTCTAAACCAGCTATAACTTTACCTTTAAGATTTAACAAATATTCTTCTTCATCTATATGATAATTGTTAGTTGATTCTACACAAACTTCTTCTATTGTAGCCAGATATTCTTCTTTATTCAGAGTACATTCAACATCATTACATTCAAAATTATTGAAATAAGAAGAATTTGGAGGGTCTTTACTTTCACTGATGATTGATTTTTCTTCGCGTCCTTGATGGGATTGTCTTTTGTTTCTTGTCATTTTCCTTGATATTCCTTCTCTAACTTCAGCCATAGGTCCTTGGTGTAGGTACATTGTCCTATGCTTTCTTTGACAAAACTTGAGAGTCCATTGAATATAGTCTTGAATACCACTGCATTTTTATTCTTTTCTTCCTTTTGAGATGAAAAGTTTGACTGTTGCTTCGAGGGAACTGATCTAGCAAAAACTGTGTCCCAAACACCTCCTACTTTTGACTTCAAATACCCTTTCATTTTTATTCTCCATGCTGAGTAATTTGTCTCATCAAAGAAGGAAACTTCATTTGTAGAGGGAACTGCATGCCCATCCATTTGTGTGTCCATGGATATCCTTCAAGCTTGTAAGGCTTATAGTGAAGGCCTACTCTAATACCAATTGTTGGACACACTGAACACACTGAGAGGGGGGGGGGGAATCAATGTGTGGGTCCTTTTAATTATTTCTTCCTTTAGTTATCAACCAATTCAAACATTATTATTCATTATTAGCTACATGCATATATCAACAACATTCATCAATAGTATAGAACTATGAAGCATCACCATAATGAAAACAAAGAACACCAGATATATGTGTAAGTTTTTGTATTATGTTGTTACATGAAGACTACAATCTCCGGGGTTTATCAACACCAACTCCAAGAGAGTACCAACTCTCAAATACAAGACCCAGCTTGCATATCTCAACACCAACTGATATGTGAGGATTCCAACCCTCAAGTACAAGACCCAACATGTAGACAGAAAAACATTTGTCCAACTATACCAACAATTTTCAAATATTTTCTAGAGATATGTGACCTGTATATACTACAACACACATATGTACACGATTTTTCTTCTTTCAACCTTTGTATGTATGTGACCTGCCATGTTTTAGCTTACGTACAAACTCAAAAAAGTAGGGTTTCCAGTTTTCTGGAACTCTGAAACTTCTGACCCTTCAAACCTTTGTTTCCTTTGTCACATCAACCTATAACATGTCATTGTATCCAACCTGTCACTGACCAACTTGTATGTATACCATATCATCAACCATATGCAGATATGTACCGTGTCATCAATGAAGCATCTCAAACAACCGATGCATGTCCCTCATGCATACATCATCATAAAATCATGCATACATCATCATACAACATAGGTATCCCTCAACCAAGTACAAGTATCTCAAAGGTGTGAACTGTAAGAACCATATCAATATTGTACCATACATAAGAGTTATTCTCTCTCATCCAACCAACCAACATATACCATATCCAAGTACATGACTAACCATATCAAGAATGCCTCAAGCATTCACCATATCATAAGCAAATCTAGGCATCAAAACAAACATGTAACCATACCAAAACTTCTGTAGCTGACCTAGGAACTTTATTTCAGACTCTATGGGCCTGGCACCAACATATACTCAATTTTTTAAGACCTTTTCAAATGGACGTGACCTTCCCTTCAACAACCCCCATATATACGGGATTTCCTCTACTGCAGCCCACGTGTGTACGTTGTTAGGACTAGAAGTCACACCTAGACTGGTATAGGTGTAAGCCTAATACCCATCATAAATTTGTAGTTTCATAAAGACAAGGTTTTTAGTTCAAGTGTAATGAATGGATGAGATACCCAGTTTAAAATATCAACATAAAATCTCCACAAAACATACTCCAACAAGCAAGGCTTGAACAATCTCAGGGAAATATTTAGAACATAAATGGAAATATGGAAGACTAAGAATAAATATATGAAGTATATGCACCAGGTTACATCAGGTCCTTCTGAAATATATACAGTATAATTATTATCAATAAGGAACCACCTAATCAATAAGAAAGTGTGCTTTGACAACACTTGCACCAGTAAATAAACAATAAATCATTCATTGCATTCATGAACAAGTACTAAAGAAAAATCCTTCATAAATGGAAAACATCAAAGAAAGACAAGAATATAGCATGTGATAGTAGAAACAGATCTGATCATCAATTATCCAAGAGTCTTAAGTATGTACATACATAGTATGGAAACTTACAGTCTGAAACAAAATATATGAGTTCTCTCAAAATCCAGTCGAACCCCTTTTTGGAGTCATATTAACCATGACATATAAAATTACATCGATAATACCTATATGATTCGTTACATAGCTCTGTCATAAGATTATGTGCCTTGGAGAAGTGTGGAAATAGACAAGAAAACACAAAATTAACAAACTGCTAGATTCCAGGAAGCTATTGGTGATGATAAATGCAACTACAACCAACTAATGTTTGGAGATCTAGTGGAGCCAGATATCAGGTACAAGTGTCCCTTGATGTCTAAATTCTTTCTAGGGAACCATTTGAGCCTCCTTTGATAGTTGGCATCTCTGCCATAATTCAAATTTATCAAACTATTAGAGTTCGCATTGCATCTGCAGGATTCACTATGAACTTTCATGTAGATGATGTTTTTGACATTTCTCCCAAACTACGAACTGGGTCGGGCATATTTTTGGTCAACACGTAAATGACATTATGATTTGTCTCCACAAAAAATTTTAGAAAATCCCAATTCATATTTTAAAATATATGATGAAAATACAATTTTGCAGCATACTAATTTGCTACAAAGTTTTTGTGTATGTCAATTTCGCAACGAATTAGGATTTCACTGCAAAATCTTTGTAGAAGCCTATTTTTTCAAATATGTTGCACATTGTATTCACCATATTTAATACCAATAAGAGGTCCCCTTCCCCTTTTAGCTACAAACATTCTTTGAACACCAACACTAACATCTTCTCATGATCAACATACATATCAACTATTATCAATTAGACTCTCATTAAAAAATTGCAATAATGAAACTTGACCATTAGAGTGTTTTTTGGAAACAAATTGTGCCATGAAATCCAAATCACTTTTGTCATCCCTTCAATCATTTAACTCACCAACAACTTACACAAGAAAGTTTGCAATGCGCATTGTTTCAACAATAGACAATTTGCAGCGTGAATAGTTTGCAGCGATGAATAGTCTGCAACAAAATATTTGAAAATGAAAATAGCATGAAACAGTTGAACCTTCCATTTGAGCTCAACCTTTTTGATGATGATAAGGTGTTCAAAACAAAAATCAAACAAGTGCCACATTCCCAAAACTGTATTTATGTACGATTTTGTGCATGACGTATTTTGAATTGTTGTGAACTTCTAGGAGAGTCTGCAACAAACAAGATTAGACCAGTGATATGACACTTAAATGGTTAAGAGGATCTTTTAAACCTTTCATACATCCTTTTTGGAAAAAATAATTGATGGTGAACTTCAAGTTATGAATATATGAACAATACCTTCCCTCTTTACAAATGATAACAACCACTGCCATGACATCAAGAATTTGAGTTGTACTTTGATCATCTCACAAGTTTTAAACCCATGAATTATAAGAAATACATAAAACATGAATGACAAGGACCAAGAGAGAACTTCTGAGAATATATTAACAAAAATTTGAAAAATGAGAGAAAACCTTGACTCCTGTACATCTTAGATGTTAACATACATGACTTGTCCTCTTTCTGCATGCATACAACCTCAAAAACTAGGGTTTTCTAAAAGTTTGAGATTTTCATTGTCAAACCTCTTTTGCTACCTCAGACTTACGTAACTTCATATGTATCAATGAGTACATGCAATAAACATTTCACAAAAAATAGATATTCAATGTGCTCAAAATTGGATACAAATAAGAGACCCTTGCTCTCTTATTTATACTCTCCAAGTAGCTTCCTCTAGGGGTTATCTTCTAACTATTTTACCCAACTTCCTTCTTTTAGGGCTAACCCACTTCTAACTACTTTGTCCACTTACAACCACTTTATCCACAAATAGTAAACTCACCACTTCTAGTTGCAACTGATTTATTTTTAATTATTTTCTTTTTGCAACAACTTAACTCATGATTAAATCTTAGTTATAACCACTTTGAATAGTAAAGTTCTTCTAGGAGCTTCTAGAATAATTTGACTTCTTTGATCTGCTAGGGGGTTTCTAGATAACTCATGAGGGTTCTCCAATTTCACTATGACATATCTCCTCGATCGTGAGGAACTACATGATGTACCACATATCACCAGAAATGGCACGACATGTACTATCCATCTATAATAGTCTCACTTGTATATTCACTAATATTTATAACTTTATAGCCCAAACAAACTAGGGTCCATTACCCATACCTTTGGAGATACTAGAATATGTTATCATACATACTCAAGGGCTGAAATCAATCATTAAGGGTTGACATCAATCTACAATATCACTCTCCAAGGGTTGACATCAATGACAACCAACTATCCAAACCAACTCTCCATCAATCTAAACTAATTGTCTGACACCAGAGCTAGGATGGCATCCTAAAGACACTCTTATGTCCTTATGGAGGGCCTTATGAACTCATTGAATTTTTTCAGGTGGGATGGATTTGATGTCTTTCCACCGAACAACATCCATAATTTCCTGTATATATATGCCTTCTAGTTCCATGCCATCCAGTTCAGGGTATGATCCTTCCTTCCCTTTCAGTATCATGGTGAGATATTCAAAGGGGGGAATCTATGAGGGGGAGACCAAGGTTTTCAGCTTCTTGGGATCTTCAAGGTTGGGGGTATGGTCAGAATATTATCGATGTTTGGGATTTCACAAGGAAGGATAAGATTGAGAAATCAAGGGAGTTTCTTAGGGGATTGAGATGAGAAATTCAAAATTGTTCTTGATTTCAGGATATTTAGAGGACCCAGAGGGGTTATATTTCTTCCTAGGTCTACACCTATTGACAATTTTAGTGAAACCCTACTCATTAGTTTTAGGTTATGGCCTAGAATATTTTGGGGGGGTGGAGTAAAGGGAAATATTTGTATAGGTGGAAATGTGCATGGAAACGTTTACAATGGAATGTAATGAATTCATAATCAATGGTTTGGATCCAATCTGATTCTTGGTAACTAAGATAAATGGATTCAAGGATAGACACCAAGACATTCATGTAAATGAAAATGTGAGCGTAAGTAGTATAACACCCCTATTTGATAGATTCTGAGGATTTAACATACGTACCTAATGTGTTATTGATTCTTGCTAATATCTCCTCATCCCAATATTCATGTGAGAGAAAGTAGAGCCAGACCCAAACTGGAGCATGAGAGAAGTATTTCTTGTTTGGATTTAATTTCTCTATTCAATATCATAGGTGCAATCCTGTTGAGCAAAATAAATAAGGGATTTTTTTGAGGACACGTTTCCTAGCTCCCTGGTCTTGAAAAATCATTGTAAAGGACCCATTCGACCCAAGATTGAGCTGATAGAGATGTGAGGGCCACTAGAAAGAATTGATTTAGGAAACCAAATCCCACTCTATTAGCCAGATACCACAAAATTTTCCAACAACAACATAGTCTCTCATAAACTCGACATAGCTTCTAACCCCAACTGAGCAGATTTCATATTTGGGTATCACTGCTACTTTGGGGATACATTGCCTCGTATTCCATTTTTGTTGATCACTATGAGGGTTTTGAGCATCTACCATGCAGTCATTGAGAGGGGTTTTTTTTTCCACCTTGGTTCCTTAATAAGAAGAGATACAAGTGGGTTCTCAATGGGAAGAAGTAATATTCTCGATGCCATTGAATTATTGAGAGAGGAGAGGAGTGATAGACCCCCCCCTCCCATAGGCACCATGTGAAAGAGTTAAAGAACATAAATCTATGGAGAAATAAACCCTAGTTAGAGAGAGAAAAAGTGTGAATTGGTTTAATACCAAGAAACATTTTTCACTTTAAACATATAAAGAAAATTCCCAATTTTATAATAAAAAAAATATTTTATTTCTCTTGATTTTTAGAAATGTAGGTTGATTTATCATTTTTATTTAAGGAAAATAACATCAACTAAAATAATTCATCAATGGTCTATAAGGGGTTAAAGTATTACTCTTTCCAAATGCCTTTATATCTTGATACATTAACTTCTTTTGTTCAAATAAGACAAGAACTTAACCAACAAAAAGTAGAGTTAAGTCTTACTTTAAGATCAATCTTAATTTCCAAAACCTATATATATTTGACTAGGAAAAAAGATAGAGTTGGAAAAAGAGAGAGTGTCATTAGTAAATAATTTAAAGATGTTGAGGGCAGTAGTGATAGAAATTATTGTTATGGGGAAAAATCCCCCGAATCTGGGTCTAGCAACTAGGCAGAGCCTTGACACCTTAAAAGAAGGAAATGATTCTATTCTACCCCAAATCCAAAAATACCTAATGATAATTAAGTGAAGGGAGAGAGGATCAAAGTATGTACCTTAAGTCCTTTCATTTGCAGTAGATCCCTTCCTGTTGTTGTTCGTTCCTAAATCACAAGCATCCTCCCAATGTTGGCCTGAAACAACTTTAAAGAACAAAATATACCAGTATATTCGTAAGTACCAAGATAATATAAAGGGTTATATATTCATGTAAACCATTTATAAATATCAACATAAATACATAAAGATACGGGACAAGAAGTTTCTCTTTTATTGATAACAAGATTGGAAGTTACAACCTAAATCTTGCCAACGTTGCTCCATGAACCTCGCCTGGGTTCCTCTACTTTGACTCCAAGTGCACCATTCCCAATGTGATATCCTCACAACCAACATACCAATATAGGGAAACGGGATGGATTGTATAAGGAGGATGGATGGTAGGGAATGTTGAGGATGAAACTCAGAGCAGGATGCAAAAGGCTTGGAATACAAGGGAGAAATTTTTGCAGAGTTCACTTGCCTCTTATTTCATATCTCCAAATGACCCCCCTAGGGACCTTTTATATGGATAAAATATAGTTAATACATTTTCATAAGGGCTACAGGAGTTAAAATGGTTTTTCAACCTGACATAGCCCGTAAACTCCGCCCGAAAGCACATACGTTTTTAATTTTTGTGACTTTTTAGAGTATATGCAGGTTGTCAGGCATGCAACTAGTTTATGTACATGTGATGCACATGTATCAGGGAACATACACCACACAAAAATGTTGTTTTTAAGAGGAACCTCAACAAAAATGGCTGGAAAATGTGTGAATGAGTAGGCCAAAGTAAAAAATGCATTGTAGTGGCATTTTGAGCTATAACAAATGCCCCCTAATGTGTCTCATCAGAAGAGCAACTGATGGCCGAAATACATTACAAAATATTTAATAAAATAGGAAGGCACCAAGTTGAGTGAGCTTAGATGAGTATTTGCGAGCGTGTCATCTGCAAAAGAATAATAATAATCACCCAGGCGGGCATACCCATGCTCGAGACAAACTAAGCATGGCTACCAATAAAGTACACTGCAAATCCATGTCATATACAGTAATAATGGCCACATGACTAATTTGTATGCCAGTATATATTGTAGTTGTGAATAATACACAACGGATCTACATCTCAAAATCATCAGAAGATATATAAATACAATGTGATATGAATATTCAGGAGGCATTAATGTATGTAGTTGGAGATGATAGCTTTAGTAAATCGAGAAATATCTTCAAGATATTCATAACTCAGGTAGGAGTATAATAGGAGTGTAAGACTCACTATCCCGAGGTATTTGATAAGACGCAGTGGAAATAAGAGAGGATCTTGATTATCAGGAAAAAAACTTCATGGATTATAAATGTAAACTTGACAGGACTCTCGGGATGGCCGACTCATGAAGGTCAAGATACTTATTGCAAAATGGCCAACTCAGGTTGTAATACTTTCCCTTGGAAAAGAGAACGGAATATGAAAAGACTCAAGCAACGTGTTATTGACATAATCTTATGGCACATTAGGCACCAAAAACTCTCCATGTGTTTGGAAGAGTAACCAAATGAAGGAGGACAAAAATATATATAACGAGAGTAACTTCCTAAGGCCATACTAAATCCCATTTCTTTGTAGAAAAAGAATGAAGGATGTGCTCTATCCAAGGGTGACTAGATTGTTGCCAATAAAAGAGAATGTTTTCCCATCCCCTTTTTTTGGAATATTTGATTTTTTTTGTCTTTTTCATATATTTAATGATCTTGAAAAAGAATAAAAATGCTACATTACAAAGGAGGAACGAGTGTTGCGAGCAAGCAAAACTACTTCCAAGTGCATGGAACACATTGATTCTTAGTGCAAGGAGACAAGTGCAGGATAGGGACACTTAGGAAAATTCATCCATTTGTTAGGGTGTCAGATCGCAAAGTAAAAAATGATGCAAGGCTTACACCGAAGGAATGCTTTAAAAGTTTAACAACAAAAAAATGGAGCCAACATTAGGCCAAAGATGAAAGAGTGAGACATGCAATGCATTTATGGATTGACACAATGATCCCCCGTCAATGTAAAGTTTTACAAGCCCAGAGAAAGTAAGCTCTACGATTTTTCACATTTAGAGAGTCTAGAAAAACCATTAAAAGAAGACTCCAAAGGGGTCTTTTTCGTAAGTTTAGTCCCGAGGGCCCGAAAAAGAAGAAAATCATACCAAGGAAAACTCTTCTGGTCACTGGGGCCAGAGTATTCATTTTTCGTACATAGTCCAGTCAGTCCGGAAAAGGGTTAAACTTATATCGAAAGGACATCTCTTCAAAACCATTTTAATGAGTGTGACAAAGATAAGATCACTCAATTATGTTTTCAATTTTAAGGAGTCTGAAAAGAGCTTAACTATGGACTCCTTGTGTTTTTTTGTAAATTTGGTCCCCTGAACCTGAAAAATTATAAAACATAACTTAGGATAACTCTCCCGGTGAGACATGTCTCCCGAGGTGTAACTTTTTCCTGGGTAATATATTGGTCGGAAAAAGGGTTAAAATTATTCCAAACATATGTTATTTTTGGACCAATTAACGAGTTTGAAAGAAACAAGGCCACTCGATGATATTTTCCTGTTTAGGGAGTTTGAAAAGATCTTAAAGAAGACTCCAAGGGGTTTACTTTTTCGTAAATAATCTCCAAGGCCTGAAAAATTGATAAACCAAAACCAGGGAGAATGGCCCTTTTTCGTGAATTTAGTCCCTTTGGCCCGAAAAAGGCTTAAACTTACACTTGCGAGTACTATCCTAGCGAACCGTATCTCCTAGGGAGTACGTTTTTTGTAAAATTGGCCATACGGACCCAAAAAAGGGGTAAACTATCATCGAACAAATGTGCCTTCAAATTTCACTTTGACGAGCATGAAGGGAAACAAGATCGCTTGACAATATTTTCAATTTTGGAGTCTAAAAAGATATTGAAGAAGACTCCAGGGGGGCTCCTTTTCTTATGTAATCTAAATGAGGTCGAAAAGGATAAATAATTTCTCATTAGATGTCACTTTCATAGTTTAAGTGAGATCAAATGAAGTAAAGCCATGCTCTTGGGGAGTCCCTCGGGTATAGGCCATAAAAATATGAAGAAGAAGGATGAGTCTTCAACACAAAGTCATGGTGGGACTAAAAGGACTGCCAAGACTACATAAGACTCAGATCATGGATGTTATAATGCAAGAAAAATATCTATCTACGGAATCCATGGAGAGGAAGGATATACCACCTAATTACGACACTTCTAAAGAATCATAGAAGGTTTTGTGTCGCACTTTGATGGGATCGACCCTATGGCAAAGTGGAAATCGTCAATAAATTAAAAAATGTAAGGCGATAAAAGCTTATCCTATATGAAAATGGTGAAAATGTAACTTCATCACAGGTTGATATAAGTAGTCCCATGCATTAAAATACCAAATCCAAAGCACATAAGACCTGTAAACGACCAAAAGATCCCCCAAAAGAACCAAAACATCCACCGAGAAAATGAGAGGGAAGCAAGAGGGGAAAAACTAGGTCACCAAAGGATCAAAACATCTATAAATAGAGGTGAAAGGGGTCATTTTCACCATTGTTTTTTGAAAAAACCCACAAATAGGAAAAACCCTCCTTCAATTGCACATTCGAAGAGCCACGATGGATGAAATTGACTCATTATTGAACCAAGTAAGTACCCTTCCCTTTCTCTTGCAAATTGATTCATTTTTCATGTTTTTTAGAGGAAGTTGGGGGCCATGCACCCTAAAATTCAGAACCCCTATACATGTACGTGTGTTTTTCATGCTCATCATGCAGATGTATGCAAGCTAAGATAAACAAAACATGAATACATTCATGAATGTCTTCAAAACAAGGCACGTACATGCTCTTCAAAATGAGAAAACAAAGGCACTAACTCCCAAAAAATTGCATGATTAAGGATGTACGTGCATTGGAGAGAGAGAGAGCATGAGAAAGTGGACCAAATGATTGAAGAGGACCCTATAGCCATGGTTATATTAAAACAATGTGGGATGTGGAAATTTTCCCATTGTCCATTCATGAGGACCCAACTGAGACTATTGAATCACCTTGTTGAGTATTGGAACACTGATGCAGATGAGTTTATGCTAGAAGGCCAATCCTTGGCAGTCACCACCAAAGATATCTACTTCTTGAATGGTCTCTCTAGGAGGGTGAGATGGTGAACTTTAAAACCTTCCCTCCAGGGCCATATCACATAGCTCATTATGTCGATATGTATTGTGAAGTCGACATGAAAAAAATGGGATCTCAAGTCCCCATACAGAAGATTGAGAATCTTGGCTTAAGAGCGATGTTTTACTTGATTGTGTGGATTACTAGATATGTTTCTCTACGTTAGGCTTCTCATGCTCATATGCATTGTACAACGCAATGTCTGCATCTATTGATATTCTATTAGAGAACGACGATGCTCAACTATATGAAAATACAACTGACATAGTGTAAACTAAGAAAGAAGAAAAACTTTGGATTCAGGAAAATTCTTTGTGCATTCTTCTTTGAAAGAGTATTAGGAATAAGCCCGAAGGAGAGCATATGAGGTCACGTAACCACCTATCCAGCACTTTGTAGATGGTCTTCTTTGATTCCTCTCCATGGAGAAAGGGGAGTATGAGATTCATATGATGACGAGTTATTCGATTGGTGGAGATGACATATTCTAGCCATCGAGGATTATCCCTACGCAAGGATTAGTTTCTTGAGAGACCCTGATATGTCTATGCCCCCTGGCACAACACGAGTTGAGATAGGTACATACTCTTATATATATATTTTTATTTTTTTTTAATTTTATTTGTGTGAAAGAAAACATGTTTTTGTTAATGTCATTGTACTAAATCAAAAAAATCTGTTATGTACAGATGTAGGACCAGTGCGGCCAGCAGACCTCCCTCGGACTAGGCACCACTCGAAAGGGAATACCCAGCCAAGAGGAGTCACATCAGTAGAAGGGCCATCATCGACATAGGCTAAGAGAGTACTAAGGCAAGTAGAGAGGAATTTGACGACCCTCACCCATAGCGGGTCGATGGCAGAGATCGAGGATCTACCACGATCTATGCAACTTCATGTCATGGGAGTACCCAGGGAATGGGTCTAGTTAGTCTAGGGTATGTCCAACGCTATAGTACATTATAGTAGGGACAATAGACCCATATCTTAGACTAGTATTGGACATCATGCATGCTAGAGAACCCATTTTTGTATCTCTCTATGTATTGAGCGCTTAAGCTCGACTATGTATTCTTGACACTTTTGAGGCCTATGGCCCACATTGTGTATTGTGACATCATTTTTTGGACACGTTATATATATACATATATTTTTTCCTTATGGAGTAAATATATTTACATGTGTGTTTATGTGTGTGATTTTATATTTATGTATGTGAAAGATGCCAATCTAAAACATGATTTTTCAATGTATCAGTTAATTGATTAGATCTCCTAGGAACATGAATATATGTAATATAATCAAAATAACGTTCCAAGAGACGTCCCCTAAGGAATCTCCGGTGAAGGGTGGGATCATGGACGCGGTACACTCCATTTAACTGTGACACTACCAGTTGAGCATCTAAATGAACCCGAAGGTTAGAAATACCATGTGACAATCCATCACGTAGTAATTTTATTACAACATTGTACTCAAAAACATTATTGGTTGCTTCTCCTAGACAAACACCTCCAAAAGATACCAACTGACTAGTGGGTGTGAATATCACCCAAGCAGTGGAGGCAAGACTCTAAGTGTGTCAGCTAGTACCTTCTATGAACCCAACATAAACCTAAAATTCACTTGACATATGACACAATGCAAAAACATAATAAACTACATGTCCATAAAAAAAAAAGAGATTAAAATGTATAGATAAATATAAACACTATTTACAAGAAGTCACACTTGGGTGACCAACATAAGCATATTACTTCTTAATATAAATCCCATTTATGAGTTCAAGAAACACATTTCCTTCAAATTCAACCAATTCATAAGAACCTTTTTCCAAAACCTTGTTTATAATATATGGTTTGAACCACATGGGTTTAAACTTGCCTTCCCCCAAGGGATATTTATCTTTATCATAGACCAAGGCAAGATCAATTTTGGAGAAAACTCTTGGTCGGACTGCCCGATCATATTGACACTTGACATGACGTTTATGAGACTTGTTATCCAAGGCTGCATCCCAACATTGTTCATCGAGCTGCTCAAGATAGATAAGATGATCTTCAAGCATAGTTGTGTTGGGAAAAAGTTCCACCGCCAACTTGAGAGAAGGAATCTGACACTCTATAGGAAAGACTTCCTCTAGCCTATAAACAATTTGGAAAGGAGAGAATATTGTAGCAATCTTGATGAAAGTTTGATATGCCCAAAGTGTTGAATATAACATCAAATTCCAATTCGACGTAGTCGAGTTGAATGTCTGTTGGATAATAGTCTTAAGAGACTTATTGACCGCCTCAACTGGACCATTTTCTTTTGGATAATAGGTTGAAAATTTTTCTTTTAGAAACCCTAGCTTTGACGTTAACTCGATCATCATCTTATTTTTAAAGTCACTTCCATGGTCTATGACAATCTCTTTTGGTATACCGAATCTAGCGACAATTTGGTTGAAAACGATGAGTGTTGTCATTTCCCCATCATTACTAAATGTTAGCATGGCTTCGACCCACTTGGTGAAGTAGTATACTACCACAATCGTATAACAATTCCCCCTAGAATAATCTGGGTGGCATGTAGTGAAATCAATTCCCCACTTAGTGAAGGGACCAACAACAATAACAAGAAACATAAGAGCAGGGTGTTCCCACATCTTTTGAGAGAATATATGACATGGGTGACACTTCTTGACCGCCTCTATACAATCTTTGATTAAAGAGGGCCAAAAGTATCCAACACAAAGGATTTTTTGGGTTGTTCCCAACCCAAAAAAGTGACTACCACATGCTCCAATGTGGCAGTCATTTAACACAAGATTTTCTTCATCATGAGTCAAACAACAATGGATAACATAGTCAACTCCTCGACAAAGTGCCATCAATGATAAGATAATTTCATGCTTGTTGGCATATCTGTTGATTCTCATCATGAGAAGTAGAGGAAGGAAACTTCAAATTCTGAAGATACATAAGTATATCTCCATACCAAGGGTTAGAAGATGAAATAAGGAAGATATCCTCATTGATCAATGACTCTTCATGCAAATCTTTGCCACTCTCAATCAGAAGTTCTGAAATTAACTTTGCAAAGACCAAATATTTCTTAGACTTCATTGAAACAAATTCCAAATCAAATTCTTGAAGAATAATGATCCATCGACTAAACTTTTCCTGTCAATGACCCGTCGTGTCAACACATATTGAAAAGGATTAATGACGGCTAAGACGGTGGTATTATAGAGTAGAATATAATGACAAAACCTTTGGACAATGTGGACAACTTCCAAAGCCAGTTTCTGAACGTGGGTATAGTTGAGTTCTGGTCTGACTAAGCCTCGGTTGAGGTAGTATATAACGTGTTCCTGGAGTGCATCATCCTCCTAAATGAAAACCATAGCGATGGTGGACTCTATTACATCCAAGTATAACAAGAAATTGTTGCCATAATCAGGAGGGATGAGCAAAGGGGCAGATGTCAGGAAACTTTTTAACGCTTCAAAATAGCATTGATCCGCTTCATCCCAAAAGAATGGGACCCCTTTTTTCAAAATACGCATAAACCCTTTAGGTATTTCGGCATAGTTAGAAATGAATCGTCGTAAGAAGTTAGGTTTCCTTTGAAGACTCTGAAGATAGGGAACTATGTGTAGGGGGGGGAATTAAACTACTGCCTCAACCTTAAGAGTATTGACCATGATCCCTTTGGTGGACACAATAAAATCCAATAAATGTCTCGATGTAACAAACAAATTACACTTGTTTGGATTTAGGCGAATCTAGTAGTAGTGACACCACTCAAAAATAATTCGAAGGTGAGATGGATGATCAGATATCTTGCGAGAACATGACGCAATATCATCAAGATATGCCTCGACTATATGTTTGAGGTCATATAAGGAGAACGACATGGCCTACTGGAAAGTAGATTCAACATTTTTTAGGCCAAAAGGTATTTTCTTATATGAAAACATACCCCAAGGACATATGAAAGAAGTATTATGTTGATCTTTGGGCTTGAACTGAATCTAATTGTACCCTGAGAAACCATCCATAAAAAAAAAAACTCCACATCCCGCACATTCATTGATAATCTGATCTATGAATGGGGTAGGAAAATTATCTTTCAGGAATGCTTTGTTCAGATCGCAAAACTCCATGCAAACACGAATCATACCTTGTTTTTTATTGATAGGAACAGGGTTTGACATCCATTCCATCAATTGAACTGGGTATATGAAACCAACCTTAATCCATTTGTCTACCTCATCTTTAATGGATACTTCCTTCTGAGGGTTGATCGGGCAAAGATTCTACCGAAATTTTTTTGGATCGGTATCAGTTCTAATCTCTTTCTCTATAATACGAGGGTCAATGCCTGTAATTTCCTCATAAGACCAGGAAAAAACATCACGAAATTATTGAAATAACTCAGTGTACTCCTGAATATCCAAAAAGGGAACAGTCTGATCTGATAAAGACATTTTCAATGACACCAGGGGTTTTGTAGATATCAATTGGAATCATCTCAACTATAGTCGCCATGTTTCCCTCAACATATACTTTGTGCATTGCCAAAGGGTTAACATGATGAGTGAAATCTCCATTCATGGTTGTAGTAAACTTCGATGCTTCCACTCTCCTAAGATCGAGTAAAAAGTATGATCTATGATGAAGATCATCCCAAGGTTTGTTCGAACCCGTCATTGCCTCTAAAATCACCTCATTGGAGGGAAATACCAAGTCCAATGGATTGTGATAAGTAAGATACCCTTGCGCCCAAATAGGCTCTAGAACAAGATCTAGCTCTTAAGGAGGAGTTGGATCAGAGTTGGTCGAGGTTTGATAAACAATATTGTATGCAACCTCAACTTTGGATAGGGGCCTATCCATGCCAAGATTCCCTACCCTTTCCATCGAAGTCGATGGGGAAGGTAAAGTCCACATATTGTTAAAATAAGTTGTTCAAAATGAAGCTTCTTGGAAAATCACAGCCTTAATATGATTAGGGATAGCTGAAATAAACTTAACGTCATTTGAAGGTGGTGGAAAATCAAAAGTACCCATCAAATTTGGAAACAATCCAACACCTAAGTTGATATTACCTTGTTGCAGGTTATCAATCATCGGGACCATGGATGCCCCCAATGAAGGTTCAGGAAGAGAGAAGGAAAATTGATCAACGGTTACTATCATTTCTTCATGAGGAAAACATGGTACACAAAAAACGAAGGATACAACCGATCTCATTGTGTAAGTCCAACTTCGTCCCAACAAAAGGTTGTAGTCGAGAGGTGCGTAGACTACTTCGACCTCGAGACACATAGTTTTTCCCTCCAAATGCATGGGGAAGAATGGGATTATGCCATGTGGTAAAAAGTAACGGCCATTAAACATAATTAACAATGTAGGAGACGGAGACAACTTGGGTTGATTAATAGCCTTCCAACATGCGAACGACATAACGCAAGTCAATGCACCCTTGTCTACCACCGTGTGAAAAATATTTTGTGTCAATTATTTCATGGCATAAACCACTACTATTTGGAAGGAGACATGGTAAGGAATATGAGATTTGTTATTAGAAGGGTTAAAAATGATAGTTCCCGAGTTAGTTGGCTCAACAACACCCAAAGCAGATAGTAATTCTTTTCTCTATGAGGGGAAACTCTGGATAACTTTTAGAATAAACATTGAACAAGGGGTTTTCACAAGATATTAAACTACAAAATAGTTCTGGGAAGCCCTTGCATTTGGATTATGAGAATCTTTCTTAAACGAACCTTTGGGGATGTGAGTCGTTGTTTCCCCCATGGTCTTCTCAATATGAAGAAGAGGCGATGGGTTCGAATATTATTTTCCCTTCTCAGCAGATTCAGGCATTATGTAATCATTATCCCTAGTTTGAAGATGAGCATCTAATATCATCATGTATAAATTTTTGGCTCTGATATTAGCATTAAGTGTGGGGGCACCCTGATTTCTCCCAGGCATAGTTGTGGATGACGAAGAGTGTGCCATATTCTTCCCTTGAGGAAAACGGGTTAATTAACACAAAAGCTTGTTGTTGTGCCAAAATATTTTGGGATTCCTTGAGCCAAGGGTACTTATTATTCAAGCGGTCATTTTGGAAAAGCTTACACAAAAACTTAAACCTTTTCTTCTCATTTTTTCCCTCACTGACATTTTTAGCAGTGTTTTTATCATTACCCCCTTTGCCATTTTCTCCTTTTCCCTTTATTTTCCCCTCAAACTGTTGGTTCTTCTTGGGGTTTTTCATTTGCACACTCTGTACTTCTGACATGTGGGTGTTGGGGGAAGTCATACTAAAATCTTGGTTGGCCATAGTTTGTTGTAGAGAAAATTGTTGCATTTGGTTGGACAACTGATATGTGGGATTGTTTTGTGCTAAGCCTACTATACCATCGACATGAAGCCCATAATTTAGTTTGGTCAAGTCAAAGGTTGACTACAGTGCATCAGGAAGAATATCATATAATATGCTAGATTCAAATATATCAATTCCAGTTGTTGAGCCCTCATTATAGCCTCTTCCCCAAAAAGTATTATGGAAGTTGCGACGTCTTTGGAAACAAAAGGTACCAAAGAATTAAGAAACACTCCAGAAAAAAAGTAGAAGGGACCATTACTTTGATAAATCTCTTTCAGCGACGCCATTCTCGGATATGATCATAGATATGGACGACCTTAGTCTACTCGAAATTGGCCAGCAACTCCATGCCGACATCGTATCTCATCGGTAGCTGAAAATGGTTCAATAAAACCATCACCAGATCGTTAAATTAAGAGTACTTTGAGACATAAAGCTCAATATACCACTTCAAAACACCCCTTATGAGGGTGTGTTGAAACTATTTCAACTTGATAAAGTCATCATTTAGTGAGTTAGAGGATCAACACAAGTGAAAAGTTATAACATGATCGTCTGGATCTTTGATAGGTTTGCCTTCAAATTTTGGTATATCTGGGGGAAACTTAGTCAGCATAGGAAGCCAACATGGATCATGAAAAATAAAATCATTTAAAAACCTTGACAAGTCTGGAAGATGAATGTTACACATTATTTCGGTCACTCTGGTGGTGTCTCTACAGTTATGTGTTCAGGCTCTCATAACGACCTTTTACCTGAGAAAAGTGACTGTCTTCTTCCATAAAACATATTTTTAAGATGAGTCCATAGGCTGACTATGTTGTAGGGTGTGAGAACATTGATTCTCGCAGGCAAACCTATCCCTAGCCTGCAAGGTGTTCACAGCCTGCTCTATAGGTAGGGTGTGAACCTATTTTAAAGCTTAAAAGGAAGAGGAAGTTACGAAGGTTCTAGAAGAGGATCTTCTAGAAAATGAGTTGGCATTCACATGGTTGGCATCCTACTGACTTTTGAGATTTAGTGGGATCATCCTCATCCATTTAACCATCTCTCCTTCTTCTATATAATGAAGGGTTTCTCAAGGAAGAGGTTAAGCAAGATTGAATGGAGAATTGATGAAAGAATTGTGTGAAGAACCCTGTTTGGATTGAAGCTTGAAGACTCTATTTTTATATCAAGATGTATTGGATCTTCTTCATGCAAGTGTAGAGAAAGTGTGTGTGTGGAAACCAAGGACCACTGAAAGGAAGCTTGCGACATCAAGGCGATCTAGTTGTATCTTCTACTTTTATTTAATATAATACAATGACATGTCCCTTTCCCATAAAATTACTCTTATTTTATTGCATAACTCCTTGATCATATGCATAGGTTGACATTGAATATACTTTACTATATTCACTTTGGTTGGTTTGTGTTGTCTTGGACCCAATCTCACAAGAGCACCGAAGCGAAGTAGGAACAACAAAGACTTAAGGAAGTGATATAATGGTATGTCTCTCATCCTTTCTTGGTAGTAGATTCAATGACTGAAACTTAGAGAAAGAGTCACGTCCTATCCTATTTTGTTCTAGATCCAGGTGGATCTAGGGAGATCTGTTAGTGTCCGCATATACCGATTTATCCTATAAAAAAATTGACGACCGTACTGGGGAAACAACTCATTTTTGTGGTTTTTTGTTGGCCATTTTCTATTGGTCTACTTTTTTCATTGCCAACCCATCTCTAAGTCTGTAGGAGACCCTTATAGACTCTCTGAACCTAGAAGTTCACTCAAAAAATTTGTCCCTTTTCCAAATTTTCATAATTTACAAACCTTCTGGCACTGGAACTCTCTGTAGCCTACGAGAACTTTTCATGTTTGCACCCCACTGTTCAGTCCAGTGCAACATTCTCTCACCCTGCGAGTATCTAGACTACGATAATGCCTCATTCTTACATTTTACTCTACTACTAGGTTGCAAACCCATTTGTAAAAGTTTTGGACAAGGTTTTCTTGTTATTTTTTATGCCCAGTGTTGAGTCCATTTTTGTGCTTCCACAAACCATACTTTTGCCTCTTTATTTGCCCATTTTTCCTTCATTTTATTCCACATTTCTCATAAAATAGCCTATCCAAGGTATGTTTGTCATCCTTTAACTTCAGAATTGAATTTTCTAAATTTTTGCATTAAAATTGGAAATTTAGCAGAAATTACAGGATTTGACAAAATCCCGTAAAAGCTCCGTCGTTTGTATACTTCCAGGACACCTGGACGAAATCCAACACTTGGGTCGTGTTCCCAGATGTACAAGGATGGTGAATAAGCTATCAGATTCGAAATCTGAGACTGCTAGATGCCCGGTCAACGCTGGTCAAACAGGGCCAGTTCAGCAGAAATTGCCCTGTTTCAGCATTAAATCTAGGACAGTTTTTGATTTCGTGGGATTTTGACCATGTTTTGAGGATCTAGAGGAGGCATTCGACCCTCCTAGGATATTGAGGATCTACTGATGATATTTAGGAGACATTTTAGCATTTATGGTTTTTAAACTTTTGTATAAATACTCTTAAGTTTAAGCTAAAAGAACACCTTTGGATGAATGAAGAAACTTGAGAATTTGCACTCTTGAAGATCAGATATGTGTTTTTGTTCATTTGAATGCTCATGGTGATTTGAATGCTATTGGAGTCCTTTCGTAGCTGAAGTTAACCAAGTGTACCAGGGAAGCAGTGGAGGGCCCCCATTGCCAACTAGTACACTCTTTCCTTTTTGTTATTTTTCA
>ML778022.1:558520-576772 GCA_009831015.1 Picea engelmannii | reverse complement strand
CAATTAGCATACACGACAGCCATTAGTCCTGCCATGTATGCCAATTGGCTTGTTGTGTATGCCAATTGGAATACACAACAACCATTTGGAAGAAACATAGACTTCATGCCCAAAATATACAAGAACCTATAAGTGCATGTCTCCCCAGATCTCTAGAGAATAGTATGAGCCGAAACCTTTAGGAAACTACAAGAGTTTGTCAACAAATATTCTATAGGAGACTATACACCTAAAATTTCACATAAGGAGCCATGCATAATTATCTACAAGATAATATATCTATATATTTCCTTCTCCATGTTACTTTGTCTATGCCCAGCTATCAAAGTGAACACTTCAACCCCTCCAACAAATGTTGAAATCAACACTTCATGCAAATCACCTCATCCAATAATTACTAAGGTATGTCACATATCGTCAAACTCTATTACTCATTATAGTTTGCATTCCATAACCCAACGTTCTCATAATCATAACTTGAAACTAACTCAACATAAATCATCGAGATGGGATTCAATACTTGAGTTTTGGGGGGTTATTGAGATAATATCTAACATAACCCCAAGCCAACAAGGATCATGAGTTCTATCAAATATAATGAGTAGGAACCAATCACATCACAACCTAAGTGGGCCTAATGGTTAAGAACATGTGTTTCCTCCTAAGAAGTCACAAGTTCAAATCCAGAGGGGGGTAGGGTATGTATACCTCTGTAGACTTTAACAGTCAAATCGCTTCATGAAGGGGGTCCCTTGTCCCAAAAAAAAGGGGGTCTCGCACACCAATTTGGTGTCTGTCTTGGTCGTGACCTTAAACTTAAATTATTATTATTACTACTACTACTACAAGGGTAAAGGCACCTAAACATACCAATGAGGATTAAATAACAATACGCAATCGGGTTGAGAGAAAATAGACAATATACATTGATATATGCTTCCAAAACTAAAGCCACAATAAAGAAGGTCACTAAAGTTGATACTATAATTATAGGAGTCATCTAAACTGTTGAAGTTATAGTTTCACAATAAACAATATTTTGTTGAAGTTTCCCACAACTGTAGGGTTCACCATTTGAACAGATCGATTTCTTAGGAATTTGAATTTCTCACTAGAGTTGCTTACCACTGTAAGGTTCACAACTAAGTAAGGGTTTCTCAAGAAGTGATAAAATATACATCTATCTAGGTAAGTTTATTTATCAAACAACAAAACTCAAACAAAATCTATCCAAAATGGGAATAGGGTTCAACAGAAGCAAACCCATAGAGGCTTCAAGGCTCTATAACAATCCAGAAGTGGTATAAATATTCCAACAATATAATTGGATAGAATGTTTCAACGGATTGTATGGGTACGATGACAATATAGCTATGGAATTTTCCCTAAACTTCCACCACATTAGAGATCAAGAATACTCCATTTCAATGAAGGTTGTATATTTAGGTAAATAAATGTGTGATAATTAGAGTGTCAAGGTTACCAATAGGGATACCCTAGGACAAGAAGGAAAACCAACCAACTATGGATGCTAAGAATTTATTCCTCCTCGGCTAGTATGATGAAGTGGAAGAAAACAAGAATGGGGTAAAAAGGGACAGTCTACCTAAACCATCGGATGATGTATCATACAACCTCCAAAAATACATCACTTATGAAGGTAGATTAAGTATGGTATATTATTACCATTTCATATTTCTCCACCAGTTGAGAAATTTGTTTCATCAAAGGCCTGAAGAAAATCTCAGTGTACCATACTTATTATTACATTCTTTGAGGGAAACGAGTGTCTAGGTCAAAAAGGGAAAAGAAGAAAAAAGTTAAAGCAAAGACCAGCAGGAAAATTGAAAGTTGGAAAATAACCAAAGTGGAGGAGGAATACTAGGAGGTAGATGCCACCTCAATCAATATAGGGACTCCTAACAACGACCCTCTTAAACTCAAGGAAAAGAACCACTCCATGGAGTGGAGATAACAATTCTCTAGAAGAAGAGCTAATACTAGGTCATAGAAAGCTAATAAATCAATAATTACTCCTATTCCTACCACCCATGTAAATATAGAAGAAGACCTTAGTTCAGTCAAAGACCTAACTAAGGTGGAAGGAGAACAAGGAGTGGATTTCTCTACGAAAAATGAGTGAGAGGTACAAAATGTTATGATTGATTTAGAAGAATCCATGGTTGAATCCCTCAAATGGGTAACTCTTGGAGAAACAAAGACCAGGATGGAAGGTATTAGTGAAGGAATTGACCAATTCCACCTCGAGAAATAATTGGAAAAATTGTAAGAAATTTTTCAGATCATGAAGATGCAAGACATAGATAGAAAAAAATATCTAGACGAGGAAAACAAGAGTTTGAAAACTGGGTTGGACAAATATAAAGAATAATTGGCCAAAAAAAGTGAAAGAAATAACATCTTGGAAGCCTTTGTTTCCAAGATGGAAAAGTTAGCAAAAGAGATGTTGAAATGTAGGCCTTCAACCAAGGTATATACTATTTTTCTTAAAGAATAGTGGAATAATTTTCAATTGGGTGGAATATTCATCCAGATTCATCCTTCCTTACAAAGTTGATACACCAAATGAAACATGCCCACAAGGTGATGAGGATGAAAGAGACGAACTAAGTAAGTTCTACCTAAACAAATATGTGTTACCTCACCCCTACAGGTAGTCACCAAACTCCTATGTAGTAGGTATAGCTCAAAGCACTATTTTATTGGATTCACCACAAGGAGCTAAGGGATTTTGAATTACAAAAGTATAAAGAGGAAGAAATGAGTAGCCATTTGTGGATCGAGACTGAAGTAGTAAGTTTAGAGGAGGTAGCCAACAACCATGTGATGCTAACATAAAACACATAGTTAATGCATATCTTGGAGAAAAAATAGAGGGGGGGGATTTCCCACTATGAGGCGAAGACCACTGCTATGTATGTCAATTGGCATGTGTATGCCACTTGGCATACACAACAACCATTGGCATGTTGTGTATGCCACTTGGCATACACATCATTCTAATGGTTGTTGTGTATGTCAAGTGGCATACACAACATCCCAATGGTTGTTGTGTATGCCAAGTGGCATACACAACATGCCCATTGGGATGCTATGTATGTCAATGGGCTTGATGTGTATTCCACTGGGATATACAATATAATGAGTGGAATAAGGACATATAACTAACTCTTTTGTCAAATCTCCTTCCAGGATCCAAAGTGTATATCAATGGGGCCATTGTGTATACCAAGAAATGTACACATTATTAATGTCTTACCTAAAATTTAAAAACTTGCCACAATTTTAAGTATGACTTCAACTCCATGTCTATTTATCATCTTGAAATTAAAAATATAGTCTACATAAAAAAAATCAGGAATGACATTTCGGTTGGAAGACAGAAGGGAAGTTGGAGGACTAAGGTGCAATTAAGTGCATGGAAAGTGTAAGGATTGAGAGTTAGCATTCTATACATTCATGCCATTGAAAAATAAGGCCTAATAAGAATGGCTAGAAAAACAAAAAAACGTTAGAGTACAAGAAATTGTAGTGGATGTCAAAGGCTATATACATGTCCACATAAGTGGATTTGAATTGTTAACAATTTAACTCTATGGTATGTCCACTTATAGAAATGGATGTTGATATTAATGTTGATTAAGTTTCTAATGATTTCTACGAACGCTTATTTGGAAAATAACACAAGGACACAATTATGAAAAAGTTTTAAATAGTTAGTGTTGGACTGTAATAGATGCACATTAATTTAAAATGTGAAAATCGTCAAAGGTGATACACACGGGTTTAAAGTGAGTATCTAATGGTTGCATTTGTCGGGTCAATTAATTGGCATTAATAAACCCCCTTTACTTGTCAATATGGTTCATAAACTTGTGAGTTGTGTTATCACCATAACAATTTTCAGATAGGATCCAAGTCTCGGAAATTTAGCGAAGAGCTAAATCGCTATGGAAGCGTGATAATTTGGAGGATAAGGTCACTTATGGTAGTATATAGACAAATATAGTGGAAGCACAAAAGGTAGGACTCGACAGACCGTAGATCTTGAAGCGGCCCAGATCAACAGCCCAGACCCATATCGGGCGATGAAATAGCGCGAGAGATCATTTTTTGAAGGAGGGTCATGGAAACTGCCTTGTTTTCATTTGTGGACATGTGGCGCCCTTAGAGGCACATCGGGGCCAAAAGAGGTCTACCCAAAAACGTTTTCTTCAATCCACGATATGGAAAAACACATATAAAAGGAGGGTCTCGGGTTCATTATTCTATAAGATTTCAAAGAACTCGAACATTTGAAAAGTGGCGCAAACCCTCCATTCAAAATTAAAGCCCAATAGTGAACCAGTTTCGCACACCTTCCATCAAGTTACAGGTATTTTTCATCATGGCCGCTAACCTTGTTATTTTACTCGTAACTGATCAAGACCTCGCTTCTAGAGAAGAAGCCCTAATAGACAGGGATTCTGATGTTTTTGATACATAAATAACAGTATCACCCATTTATGTGTCTAGATCGAATTTGTTAGACAATGTTGGAAAGCGGATACCCTTCCTCGAATCGGCCCAAGCCTCCATTACCCCTTACGTCGTAGAAGTAGTTTTCCCTTTCCCTGAGTTCGTAAGCTGGTGTGCGGAGCAGTATTCACAGGTAGAAAAGGTCATTTTGAATAAGGCAAGGTCAAAGGTTTTATGCGAAATATATAGTCTATCACTTCAACACACCCTCAGTATACCAAAGTCTTCCTCCACAGTGTCAGAGCCCTTCGAGGAAGAGAAAATGATCACAGTCTACAGAGAATTCCCCTCATAAGTAAAAGCCTTGTTTCTGCAAACCATTGTCAAACCTAAACACCATTATGAAAGTATGTCATTACCTATCAATGTAAACATTATGATTATTGAGGTCCAGTGGGTTTGTTCCCTTCTTAGTCAAATTTTAGAGTTGGATAACGACAAGTTTGTAGTAGAAGTCATGTTGGGTTTCTTGTTGACCTTATTTATGTCAGAGTCTGGTCATTCGGTTTGTATCAGTTTTGACAGGTTCATAGTTGATAATTTGCATCAACATATGGTAAATTTCAATTCATTGAGACACTTCAGATACTACATGCACTTGTTGAGAATGTTCATGGAATCAAACAAGACCGAATTCCCTGAAACCGCATTCATCTCGATTGAATGTAAAAGGATCACCATGCTTATCTTCATCAATAAGATCATGTCCAAGGCACACAGTCTTATCTTTGGCACATACCTGCCAAGGGTTCTGGAAGAAATGAAAAGATTTTTACAACCAAATCCAGAGAGTAGGGTGGGAGATTGGATGTTGTTCATACAATCTACTATGATTTGGGTATATGGCTATCAAGAAGGACCTTACCTTTTACCCGTCTTTCTGACTACCAGAATCTTTCCCTTAGAGTTCATCATACAAAGGATCATTTTAGAGACAGAGCATTTTCTAAAAGCGCACAAGGCATCTAACTTGAAATTTCCTTTCATGGTAGGACCCTTTGTGGTAAAGAATAAGTCATGTTTACCTCAGATGCAGTACAAACTCAGTGAATTTAGGTTTACATAGTTACAAGGGAGAAAGTATGATCCGCATCAGAACATATCAAAGAGAATATTGATGAGCAGACAGGGCCCCTACGAGCATGAGCATGTTGAAGGATTTGATAAGCTATCTAATATGGAAACCTGTGTAGATATGGAGATCACTTTGCAACATGATCAGACAAAACAAACAGATTCATCCCCTCAGCAGAACCTAGCACAAAAACCTTCCCCTAGGTTGGTTGTCAAATCTCCAAAAATGAGTGTTTATAATAAAAGGAGCAGTTCAGAGGCACTGGGTGCCAATAGTCAGCAAAATATTCTCAAGAAAATGAAGATTACACAATCCTCTCAAGTGGTGGACCTGGAAGAAGAAGAACCTGAAAATAAAACAAGCATGGAAATGGTGGAAGGTGCAACCAAGAATAAAGAGGCTGGTATAGGAGGCAAGCCACAAAGTGAAAGTAGCTCAAGGGTTTTCAGCAGCAAGAAACATATATTTAGCAAGACACCTAGGGCAGTCTATCAATCTAAAGAGGACTTAATGAACCAGTATGTTGTGAAGGGAAGTATGGCCAATAGTGAAATAAGAGACTTGTTGCCCGAAGTAGAGAAAATCTCCCAGCATAAGGCTTCCATGTTCTCAGTCAAGGATGTGGAAAGAAAGACATTTAATATAGAAATAGTAGATGATGATAAAGTGTCTGAAATCAATATGCATTATGAGAATATTGGTGCCCCAGACAAAGTAAAGTTTCACAGGAATGCCAGTGACATGTTATATTCAGACTACCTAAGTTTGAGTCTAAAAGTTTCAAGATTGACAACACATGCACTAAAATTAGATGGGCAATTGAAACAGGAAAAAGCATCCAGCAAAGCCTGGCAAAAACAGGTCAAAAGATTGGAATCTGAAGGCCCTCAAGGGATAAAGGCTTCTTTAGATGAGAAAGATAAGATGATCCAAAGCCTAAAGAAGAAGATGAAAATGTCCTCCACAGAACATCCATAGACAGCAGAACTAGCATCCCTAGAGAAAGAAAAAGAGACATTCAGACAAGAAGCACTAAATTACAAAGCTAAAGTGTTGCAGTTGGAAAAAGAGAAAGAAAATTGGTTACAGGGACAAGTAGCAACATCAGATATGGTTGTCATTGTACCTGCTAATACAGAAGCTGGATCAATCACTGATGGATTGGTTCAAGCTATGTCCCAAGTGAGTTTACAGACAGGGAAAATCAAAATCCTTAAGGGGGGCTTAGAAAAGATGAAACAAGAGATGAAAATAAAAGATGAAAAGATGGATCCACTCCAAAGAGAAAACCAACATTTGCAAGAGAGGGTGAGCAAGATGAAAATGAGGTTAAAAGGTAAAACATTGTTACAAGGATCTAAACATGTGATCTGGGATGTTATTGTTGCAGAGGTTGCTAAGTTCAGGGTTTATCTAAATTTTATAAATGACAAAGACAACGTGGCTACCATGGCCCGAAGCAAGTGTATTGTTTTTAATGAAACATTAGCCAAGAAACCCTCAGAATGGGCCCAGAACTCTATTGATTTGTTGAATTATGTGTCCACTATTGATCTTCAGACTATTGGGGTAAAGGAAAGAACTGCGTTGATCATTTGGGCCAGGAGGATCGTCACCAAGCACAACTTGCTCAAAACAATTCAAAACAAAGCTATGCAAATAGAGCACAGTATACAAGAGTTTAAGGATACGTTTGAATAATTGTTTATCAAGGGCTTCCCACCATTTTTGGGATGGAAAAGGTTCATTATACAATCAAGAAGAATACAATTCTCTCCTCATTCAATGTAGAACGGATCATTCCAAATTTGAATCTATGGAGGAGAGTCTGAAAGGCCCAAGTCTGGTAGAGTATTTGGCCACAAACTTTGAGATTTTGAATCAGTTTAAAATAATGAATATTGGCCTTCTGACTATGTCCTACGCCACGTGCATTGACCTGGATATTTTGAAATGAGATGATGGATTACGATATTTCTTCTGACTCACAGTGGAAGGAAATCATGCGGATGGGCAAGATGAAATGTGGTTTTCACGTAACCAGTAAGTGACCTCCAGATGTCACCGAACCAGCAAGTTCGACAGAATATCAGGACAAGCCAGATGTCGTAAAGGAAGTTGAGCAGTCAGAGAAATTTGTTCCTAGTTTTGAAACGTCTTTTGTGTAATCATTGTAAATCGATTCATATACCAAGACTATCAGTTGAAATTATTATAATCAGTTATAGAAGATGAAACGTTTTAGTTTCAGCCATTGTAATCTAATTGTATAAATATTGGGCATTTGAATGAATTAATGTTGGCAGAAGTGAAAGGGAACCATTTTGGTTGTTTTGATCTCTATTGTAACTTTCTAAAGCTGAAATGAATATACATGCAGAAGCTTTTGAAGTCTCTATGAAAATATTCTAATGGTGGTGATATGAGTTTTGTCTTCTCTCATCGTATGTATTTCCTGTGATTCTTTATTTCCATTTGCACAGTCTTCTGTTTAAATTGGATAGTTAAAGGCCTAGATTTTATCTTTTGATTCTCTTGGCTTAATAAATTTAAACTGTGTAATTTTCTTCTTAACAAATTAAGAATTCATTTGAGTAATGCTCTGATGCAGTTATTTGTTTTCTCTATCTTCCTACACTCTACTTAAATTCAAATATAACTTAGATTCATCGCCTCATTTATCCTTTATCCTCTGGAGAGTTCTATCGGTTGACCATTGTTTTCATTCACTTTCATAATTTTGACTCCATAGCCCGAGTCTTCCTCCCCTTCATTGCCAACAACTTTATTAAAAAACCCCAAAACAAACCAAATCTAGGCATCGATTTCCAAAGAAATATCAAGTGACACGAGAGAGCCCTCTCTGAGTTGAGAAGGCTAGTGCCTCAGCTCTAAATCTGGTTGAAATAGTTACCTCTGTCATTTGTTTATCAACCAGACAAAATTTACAGAGTGCTAACATTCTAGCGCCATTGCCGGGGACGAAATTGAAAAATCTTCCCTGGGAAAAACGACTTAAAGCTTTAGTTTGATCCATGAGGGTGACAGTGGATCAAATACCTTATTGGCTGAGATTATTTTTACCCCGATGACTCCATTACTCAGAGACCATTTGCACCACACCCTGTGAGATATAAATCCTGGCTCCTAAGAAAATCCACACTAGGAGCAACCCATACCCAGAAGCTGCAATCCCTATGTCTGACCCTGAAAAGCTTGTACATAAAAGAAAAGAAAAGCTAGCAACTCCAGTGTTGTGTCCAAACCGATATCTGTCTTTTCCCAAGGATGGAGTTACTAGCATTGAATACCTCAAGTTTGATGTAAAATTTGAGCAAATCCTATTCAGAACTAAGTCTAAATCTTGTCTAAGCGAGACCATCTTTGACGAAAAGAGATTCCAAGATTTGATTCTAGCTGCATCTGATAGGCCTTTAGTGATCCCCACTCAGAACCAACATCCACTCCGACCCCTCACAGTAGTTATGGCATCCATATTTTCTCCCCTCATACTGCCTACTCAATTACATGATTTGCAAGTCAAGATTACAACCAAAGGATCAAACTATATGATGTTGAAGGTAACATATCAGATCAGAAGCATCTAGACTAGTTTAATGATTTCATAGACTTGGAAGAGGTGGACTTTGAAGATGTGAAGATGATGTTGTTCACTCAAATTCTTGCAGGAGAAGTGAGGAAGTGGTTCAGGGCCCTTCCACCAGCTAGTATCGCAAACTTCGAAGATTTTGAGACAAGCTTCCTTGCAAAATGGGGGGATAAGAAAAATCCCCTTCACTTGTTGACCCAGTACAACAACATGAAGAGATAACCTGATGAAACAGTGCATGAGTTTTCAACCAGATTCATGAAGATCTATAATGAAATTCCTGATGAGGTAAAACCCCCCCTAAAGCTTCTAAACTCAGATACGTTGATTCTTTTGAAAGTGACTTTTCTTTATTATTAAGAGAACGAAGATCTGTCACATTAGATGATATGATGACCGATGCCATAGAGGTTCAAGTGAACCTAATGGCTTCAGGGAAGATGAAAAATAATTCTGGCAGAGACACAAACAAAACTCAGGATAAAGCACAAACTTCAACATCACAAACATCAAAGGAAAGATTTGGAGTGATGATGAGAAACATGGAAAGAATGATGGAGAAAATGGCCCTGGGAAATAGGCCTAACCCCAGAGAACAGGCTGATGGTCCACCCAGAAATCTAAGAAGACCAACAATTCCACAGATTAGACAAATAGACCAAAGCAATAAGGGGAACCAAGCAAATCAAGCAGATCAGGCAAATCAGGCAAATCGGGGGAATCAAGGAAATCAAGGAGATCAGCAAATAAGGCCTCATTTTCAAAATAATTATATAGATGAAAATTATGATCGATATTTTGAAGACAACATAAACTGCTATGATGATAAAGAAACATAGGTGTTTTTTACTAAAGAAGAACACGACTAGTTCATGGATGCAAGTGAGATCTTTTTGAAAGATGAAGAGGAAAGGGTATCAGTAGAAAGGGAAGATTACGAGACAGGATTCCAAAACACCATCATGAAATTCCAAAGACAATATAACCTTTGAAATCAAAAGGTACCTCCAAACCCTCCAAAGGGAAATCCCACCAAACAAGCTCAGAGTAACATACCTTCTGCAAGTCAGCCCAAAAAATATTCAACTACAAAGGACTCTGTTGGGAAGGATTATGTTGCAAAGGGTACTGTGGAAAAGGGAAAGCAGAACGAAGAACCCCAGAAGAAAATATTAGAAGCAAGGAAAGAAACAGTCACCAAAGAGGTAGAGAATACTCCATCCTCTTTTAATTTCGAAAGTGAGATGGCTAAGATAAAAATTTATGTACCATTTAATGAATTAATCAAGAATAGCAAGTACAGAAATCAGATCATCAGGATGCTTAAGATGGGGCAAACCTCTGATACCCTGAACATACAAGATGATCACCCAACCATCTTATTTGCACCAAGAGTAGAAGAAAGCTATGAAAATGAAGAAGTGCCTCCTTTTTATGTCAGTTTGAAAATCCACGACATGACTCTGCATAATGCCATGTTGGATTCAGGAGCATCTCACAACCTGATGCCCAAAGTGTTCATGGACCAATTGGGTCTCGATGTCACAAGGCCTTATAAAGATTTGTTCTCTTTCGATTCAAGAAAGGTGAAATGCCTTGACCTGATCAAATATATGGTGGTGTCTTTGGCACAAATCCCCGCAAATAATATGGTGATGGATGTAATGGTCACTAATATCCCTCCAAAATTTGGTATGTTGTTGTCTAGGTAATGGGCTGCAAAATTAAAGGGTTGCAAAATTAAAAGGAACCCTCCAGATGGACATGTCATATGCCACTATTCTTGTCTTTGGTCAAGATAGAAGATTGTATAGAGAGGTTTTTCTTAAATACATGGTCAGCAACAAATCACAGCCTAGAAATCATCCTATCTATTCAGTGGAAAACAAATTGGGGTCTTCTATTTTCTTCAATGACCTGTGCTCCGAAGAAGAGGAAACATAAATCATTATGGCTAAAAAAGACAAGCCTCACCAGTAGATAGAAGAATTTTCAAAACAACAAGATGATGAAGAGGATCAGATATGGAAAATGAATTTCAATGGGGATGTGTGCAGAGAAGGAGCCAGAGTTGGTGTATGGATAAATCATCCCAAAGGAGACTCCAAATTATGTTCTTATAATCTTGTGTTTTAATGCACGAATAACATGGTTGAATATGAAGCATTAATATTGGGGTTGAAAGTTTTGGAAGAATTGGGTTCCAAACGAATTGTTGTGCATGGAGACTTTGAGCTAATTATAAATTAGATCGAAGGCATATACCAAGAAAAACACCCCAGATTGAGAGCTTATAGAAATATGGTACTAGACCTCCTCGAGAAGTTTCCATAATGTAATCTTTCAACAATTCCAAGAGAACAAAATCAGGTTGTTGATAACTTAGCTACTTCAACAACAATTTTCAAAGTTCTGATTTTCCCTGAAAAAAGATGCAAGGTTGAGGTCAAGTACAGGCCAACAGTACCATATAATATGAAGCACTGGCAAGTTTTCTAGGATGACAAACAAATAGAAATATTCCTCAAAATGGATAATGAGTTTGAGAATTTAAACATTGATGGTGAATACTGTGACGATGAGGTGGATACAGCTGCTTTCACAAAAGAAGGATATTTTGACAATCAGATTGTTGGCAGAGATATCGTTCGGCTAAAGAGTAACATCATCCCCAAAGGTCTGGTCCCGTTGGAAAAACTTTTTGATAACAATGATGTGGCAAGAATTCCAAAGATCACAGTAAATGAAGGGGATGTGGAAGACTGCAATATTAGGACTCCAGAAAATTCAAAGATCGTAAAGTTGTCTAGATAGCTCAGCCCTGAAGTCAAAGAGAGGTATGTCAAATTAATGAAATAATTCCCTGATGTTTTTGCTTGGAGTTATGATGAGTTGAAAGTTTATGATACCAGTATAATCCAACATGGCATCCCAATCAAAGAAAATCACAAGCCATTCAAACAAAAATTAAGAAGGATAAACCCTCTGCTATTACCATTGATATAAAAAGAAGTACAGAAGCTATTTGAAGCCAAAATCATAGTGTCCCTAAGATTTTCCAAATGGGTGGAAAATCTTGTACCAGTTAGAAAAGGAGTGGGGAAATCTGGTTGTGTGAGGATTTCGAGAATCTGAACAAAGTATCTCTAAATGATCATTACCCGTTGCCTAAGATGGATCATATTTTACAGAAAGTGGTGGGTTCTCAAAAGATGTCAATGTTAGATGGTTTCTTAGGATACAATCAGATTATGGTGCACCCTGACAATTAGGAAAAGACGACATTTACTACACCATGGGCACATTTATGTATGCTAAGATGCCTTTTGGGCTTATGAATGCAGGTGAAACGTTTCAAAGAGCTATGGACATAGCTTTTTCTGATGAAAAAGACAAATTCATTGTTATCTACCTTGATGACATCATTGTGTATTCTTCCTCAGATGAATAACACCTAAAACATCTCGGAAGGGCATTTCAAAAATGCAGGAAGTTTGGTATCTCTTTGAATCCTAAAAAGTCAAATTTCTCCATGGAAGAAGAAACGTTGTTGGGTCACATCATTTCAAAAGAAGGGATAAAGGTAGACCCCAGTAGAGTTGAGGGGATCTTGAAAATTGGCATACCCAGAAGAAAAAAAAGGAGGTACAATCTTTCCTGGGCAAAGTGAATTTTCTGAGACGGTTTATCCCAAATTTGGATGAAATCATAAAACACATCAACAACATGCTCAGAAAGGGAAATGAAATAAAGTGGATTCCGGAAGCAAGAAAATCTTTTGAAGACATCAAAGTGGCATTGATCAAAGCTCCAGTACTTGCAAGTCCTAATTTTGAAAAGGATTTCATACTATTCTCTTTTTCCTCAGAACACACAATTGCAGGTGTGCTACTCCAGAAAGATGACCAAAATTTTGAGAAGCTCATAGAATACTACAACAAGACATTAAGGGATGTTCCTTTGAAATACGACATAATGGAAAAACAAGCGTATGCTATGTTCAAAGCCTTGAAAGAATTTAGATTTTTCATCCTAAATTCTCACACCACTGCTTATGTGCCTAGCAGCTCAGTAAAGGACATCTTGACTTAGCCTGATCCATAAGGAAAGAGGGGAAAATGGATTGCAGTACTATTAGAATATGATCTTGAGATCAAACCCACGAAGTTGATCAAAGGACATGGGATTTCTAAGTTGATGGCACAGATGAACTGTGAACTCTTGGGAATAAACTTCATTGTAGACTTGTCAGACAGTACAGCAGAAGAAGAAAAGGCGACTCCACAAATATCCCAAAAATTTCTTGAATCTACATGGTATGCAGATATCATCTTTGTGCTGAAAAATTTGCAGGTTCCTCCTGAATTTAGTAAGACAAAAGCCAGATTCTTGAAATTGAAGGCAGCAAAATTTTGTATATTAAATGAATTTCTATATTGGAAAGATCCAGGAGGGATTTTATTGAGTTGTTTGATAGAATAAGAAGCAGAGAAAACCATCAGAGAGTTCCATAAAGGTGATTGTGGAGGTCATCATTATTGGAAGAAAACTGCGCATAAAATTCTGAGGGATGGATTTTATTGGCCTAGTATTTTCCCCGATGTTTATAAAGAGGTTTCAAAGTGCCATGAATGTCAAATATTTGATGGGAAAGGAAAATTGAATCTCTTCCTTTAAAACCCATTTCATTAGAAGCTCCTTTCAGACAGTGGGGCATGGATTTTATAGGGGAAATACATCCACAATCATCATCTCAACACAAATGGATCCTGACTACAACAGATTATTTCACTAAGTGGATTGAGGCAGTTCCCACCAGACAGGCTACAGATGATGTTATCATTCAATTCTTAGAAGACAATACTCTGTCCAGATTCGGATGCCCGATCAAGATTATAACAGACAATGCAACTACTTTCAAATCTAAGAAATTAGAGAAATTCTGCAGTGATTACAACATTACCCTTGGTCATTCCACGTCATACTACCCGCAAGGAAATGGATTGGTTGAGTCTTCAAATAAAATCTTAGTCAGAATCATCAAAAAATTGCTACAAGAGAATAAAAAGGCATGGCATAAAAAGCTCATCCACGCACTGTGGGCTGACAGGATATCCCCAAAGAGATCTATTTCCACATCCCCATTTCAGATCGTCTATGGCACTAAAGCAATTTTTCCTACAACATTGGGGTTGCTAGTAACGATATTGTTGCAGGAGCAAGACGCAGAGATGGACGCCACACGAAGAAGGGTGGATGAAATCATCAGTGTACAACAAACCAGAGAAAGGGCTTTCAACAATATTCAATTGCATCAAGACAAAATCAAAGAGGATTTCGACAGACGTACAAAGGTGGATCATTTCGAACCAGGAGACTGGGTACTAAAATCGGATGCCAAAAATGAAGATAAGGGAAAACATGGGAAATTTGATCACCTATGGCTGGGCCCTTTCAAAATTGCAGCATCTCGTGGGATCAATGCCTACTTGTTACAGGAGAGTAATGGAGAACTCGCTGGAGGAGGGCCTGTGAATGGAAGGTTCCTCAAGCATTACACCGTTTGAAAATCATCACCACACCATTCATTGTACATAATCATTTTTGCGTTTTCTTTTCACATAAAGAAATTGGAATAAAAGAAGCATAGTTGAAGCCCGAGGTGAAGGCCCTGAGATATGCTGGGTCGATTTTGAATTTTTGAATAAAGACCAACAGATTCAGATTGCATGAATAAACCACATCCCAATTGTAGGAACTTAGTCTACAGTTCTTTGCTACCTCAAAGGGAGGGTAGCATCCCCAGTTGGAGCCAATGTTATCATCATAACAATTTCCAGATAGGATCCAAGTCTCAGAAATTTAGCGAAGAGCTACATCGCTATGGAAGCATGATAATTTGGAGGATAAGTTCACTTATGGAAGTATATGGACAAATATAGCAGAAGCCGAAAGGTAGGACTCGACAGACTTTAGATCTTGAAGCGGCCCAGATCAACGGCCCAGACCCATATTAGGCTGTGAAATAGCGTGAGAGATAATTTTTCGAAGGTGGGCCAAGGAAACTACTGTGGTTTCATTCACGGACGCATGGCGCCCTCAGAGGCATATGGGGGAGAAAAGTGGTCTACCCAAAACCATTTTATCCAATCTCCGATATGGAAAAATGTGTATAAAAGGAGGGTCTTGGGTTCATTATTCTATAATATTTCAAAGCACTCGAACGTTTGAAAAGTGTCGCAAACCCTCCATTCGAAATTAAAGCTCAACAATGAACTAATTTCTCACACCTTCCGCCGATTTACAGGTATTTTTCATCATGGCCGCTAACCCTGTTATTTTACCTGTAACTGAGCAAGACCTCGCTTCTAGAGAAGAAGCCCTAATAGACAAGGACTCCAATTTTTTTGGTACAGAAATAAAAGTCTCACCCATTTTTGTGTCCATATCGAATTTGTTAGACAGTGTTGGAAAGCGGATACCCTTCATCGAAGTGGACCAAGCCTCCATTACCCCTTACATCGTAGAAGTAGTTTTCCCTTTCCCTGAGCTCGTAAGATGGTGTGTGGAGCAGTATTCATAGGTAGAAAAGGTCATTTTGAATAAGGTAGGGTCAGAGGTTTTATGTGAAATAGATAGTCCATCACTTTGACACACCCTCAGTATACCAAAGTCTTCCTCCACAATGTCAGAGCCCTTCGAGGAAGAGAAAATGATCACAGTCTACAAAGAATGCCCCTCAGAATTAAAAACCATGTTTCTGCAAACCATTGTCAAACCTGAACACCATTCTGAAAGTTTGTCGTTACCTATCAATGTAAACGTTATGATTATTGAGGTCCAGTGGGCTTGTTCCCTGCTTAGTCAAATTTTAGGGTTGGATATCGACAAGTTTGTAGTAGAAGTCATGTGCGGTTTCCTGTTGACCTTTTTTTATGTCAGAGTCTAGTCAGTCGGTTTGTATCAGTTTCGACAGGTTCATAGCTGATAATATGCATCAACAACTGGTAAATTTCAATTCATTGAGACACTTCAGATACTACACGCACTTGTTGAGAATGTTCCTGGAATCGAACAAGAACGATTTCCCTGAAACCGCATTCATCTTGACTAAATGTAAAAGGATCACCATGCTTATCTTCATCAATAAGATCATGTCCAGGGCGCACAATATTATCTTCAGCACAAACCTGCCAAGGGTTCTGGAAGAAATGAAAATCTTTTTACAACCAAATCCAGAGAATAGGGTGGGATATTGGATGTTTTTCATACAATCTACTATGATTTGGGTATATGGCTATCAAGAAGGACCTTACCTTTTACCAGTATTTCTGACTCCCAGAATCTTTTCCTTAGAGTTCATCAGACAAAGGATCATTTCAGAGACAAAGCATTTTCTGAAAGCGCACAAGGCATCTAGCTTGAAATTTCATTTCATGGTAGGACCCTTTGTGGTAAAGAATAAGTCATGTTTACCTCAGATCCAATACAAACTCAGTGAATTCAGGTTTACACAGTTACAAGGGAGGAAGTATGATCTGCATCAGATCATATCAAAGAGAAGATTGATTAGCAGACAGGGCCCCTACGAGCATGAGCATGTTGAAGGATTTGATAAGCTGGCTAATCTGGAAACCTATGCAGATATGGAGGTCACTTTGCAACATGATCAGAAAAAACAGACAAAGTCATCCCCTCAGCAGAACCCAGCATAGAAGCCTTCCCCTAGGTTGGTTGTCAAAGCTCCAAAAATGAGTTCTTATAATAAAAGGAGCAGTTCAGAGGCGTTGGGTGCCAGTAGTAAACAAAATATTCTCAAGAAATGAAGATTACACCATACTCTCAAGTGGTGGACCTGGAAGAAGAAGAACCTAAAAAGAAAACGAGCATGGAAATGGTGGAAGGTGCAAGCAAACACACTTGAAAAACTTCACTTTCTCCACAGGATTGATACTCAGTATAGGCATAATTAATAGCTCTGCATTCCATGCATATATATTTGATCTATGCATGATCATGTCCTTTAATTTGTTCTCATCCTAATGCTCAATCAATGGAAGTTTAAGTGTTCTCACACAAAAGATTCAAGTGCTAGTAAATAACTTAAAGACAAGGACATATACCTAACTCTTTTATCAAATCTCCTTCCAGGAACCAAGAGACAATCTTTCACTTTGATAAGCTAAGTGTTCATGCTTCTGTATACAAGGTTAGATTTGACAACAAGAATCCAATCATTGTCCAAAAATTAATGAAACAGAGTGTTAACTATGGTAATAAGTTTTACTCCAACTAATTTATTTAATCGCTCAACTATAAGGATGTTGAATCATCATTAAATGTTATTGATATTATATTTAATCATGTATTCTAGAGTTAAATCTCATGAACAATAAGTCTAATACTTAATCCACAATCAATACACTCAATGCAATGAACATGTGGTGGAACTGCACTTCCTTTATACAAATAACTAGTTTCCACAAAGGTGTGACTCAGTTGTTAAGCATTGTTTAATATTAACTATTTGATTGGAGTAATAATGAGAATTACTGAAAGGAAATCAACAATATTTCAATATTGATTCTCGCAAGGAGGCTCGGGACATATCCAGACTTGGATGTCTTTCCATAAGTGATTAAATTGACCTTTCACCAGACTGGGTGATCATGATTATAAACAAGATTAGAAGCTTGCATCAACTAGAATTTTCAACAATGATTTCAACAAGATAGAAAACCATTCAAAGATAAACCTTTATCCCTTGAGAATATGCAGATATCACTATTGGTTATCTCTGGAGGTCACACAACAATATCACTCATCAATAGAAAACTCTACCATGTTCATAAGTGGGAAACCCTACAACAAACTTCGACAAATTATATTTAAATGCTACATGGATTAAATTAAATAAGATAATAACCAAATCAATAAAACATGGGGCTACTATGCATCTCAGATAATATTGCACTTTTCATATCTCTTCTTCACACAAATATGACTCTTATCAAAGTTTTGTTTGTGA
>ML778022.1:515488-541640 GCA_009831015.1 Picea engelmannii | reverse complement strand
TCAACCGATTCGTTGCACTTCTTCACGTGTTAAAATTCAAACCCCGAATCTCACGCAAACAAATGAATATTCAGAGTGGCTACCTCCCTGCTTGCTTGCTGTTACTGTTAATGCACAGAACAGATACACGCACAGAACATAACTGTTAATGCACAGAACAGATACACGCACAGAACATAACTGTTAATGCACAGAACTGTTACCTCCTCTTTGGGTAACAGAAAAGATACACGCACACAGAGACAGAGGGCGTGGAACTTTGCAATTTACTCCCACATCCTTAACGCTAAATATATATTTATTTTTATATACGTAATTGACTGGTTAATGTTTTGTCTCTTCGGAGACATCCTATAAAATTGGAGCGATACAGAGAAGATTAGCATGGTCCTGCGCAAGGATGACACTCACAAATCGAGAAATGGTCCAAATTTTGTTTTTAAAGTATTTTCGGGAAGGAAATTAATTTTACGAAGTATTTCCCTCGATCATTGCCTCTGCTTGCTCTATGCCCCTGTGGCCCTTTTTTTCCCTGCAGTAATAGGGTGCTTGAACATGGATGCCTGTTTTCCGACAACCCGCTGATCGAAAAACAAATATGGGCCTCACTAACGGATTGGAGTTGCACACGTCCTCCCTCTCTCTCTTCTAGGTTCGATGACCCCCACTCTTTTTTGACGAGTTTCTCCAGCTTCCTAGTGGGATTGTTGCCCCAGTCTCGGCTTTGAACCCCTCCTAGACAACTCAAAACTCATGTGAAGTCGGCTGCCATTTGCCCTCTCTCCAGAGTCTTGTCCCATCTAGGTTAAGTCAGCCCTGGAACCCTCCTCTTCCTGTACCCTCGCTTCCCTCATCCTTCTCCCTCCATAATGACAATTTCACTTCTCATGAGTTGGGAATTTCAGTGCTTTCAACTTATCTTGCTCCCAAAGGAAGCCCATAGAACTGTGAAGAAAAGGTTTTTTTAGGGCATTTTTTGGACATATATCTCATGAGTGGTTGCGCGAAGAACCCTACCCCTTCACTCTCTTCAACGAACCTAAATTATGGATCCATGGCATATATTTAAACAAGTCGAAAATGCGTCAAAAGAAAAGATGAGGAAATGAGCTTGGTCCTTAGTGATGGTGCGAAGCTAAATGAAATTACTTACATGGAGAGTGCATCGTTGGTAGGACGTTTTTTTAGTAGGAGGATGATTGGGGATGCGATGAAGAGCTGGACTCGGGCCCATTTCTTTCATATTCTAGGTTATGAGCCAAAATGACTAACCCTGGACAAAGGTTGGCCCACATGGATCATGCATTCGATTACAAATTCAGATAAGCTCTTACTTTCTTGCAGGAGTTGGGGCTCCCATGCCCTATTTCTCAAAAAATGATCGGTGGATTTTGATGCCAGTATCGAAAAATTGGCCATTGCCCCAGTCTGGGTTTGCCTTCCAGGTTTACCACTCATTCTCTGGTCGAAAGAAGTATTCAAAGAAATTGGTAACGCTCTAGGATTTTTCTATGAAGCAGAATCCTCATATAAGTCTTCAGGTTACATGGGAATGGCTCACATCCTTGTGGGACTCACTCTCAGAAGCTTTAGCAAATTCTATCTCTATCCAATTGGGTCAAAACACTTTTTATCACAGCTTAGATTACAAAGGAAATCCCTTCCGTTGTGGGAAATGTCACACTTATGGTCGTCTATAGAATGCAGAAGAGCCCAAAAGAAGAAAATGTGGGTCAGAAAGTTTGACATCTCCACTCAAGTAAGCCCCTCTAAATCAACTTCTTCCCTAGATGAGAGAAATTCTCCTTCTTATCAAGCAAATCTGATAGTGGATATTGGAAGGGACAATGCTAATCGAGATATTAAAATTTTTTCTTCATCAGAAGCTGGAGCGGGTATTTCTTTAGATAAGTCTAACTCACTCTTTGATTTTCCTCCTGTCCTTCTGTTGTCTTTCTCAAGTATGGATCCCTCCCCTCATCACTCCCAAATTTCCTTCCTAGCCAAGCCCCAAACTTCGTATGTGATATTTACGGTCTCTCTGGACTACAGGCTCCTCCTCTCATCCCTATTCCCCCATGCTCCCGAGCTCCCTCCTCTCCCCCCAAGACCCCCTCTCCTCCCTCCCCTCTCGAAAAACCCTTCCTTCTCTCCTTCCCTTCCGGGTCCTTCCAAATACAACTTGCACTCTAAACTCAAATCAACTCCCTCCCTCCTGACTAATGTGGAAGGGAAACTTGGTTAGCATTCAGTTTTGGATAAAAAACCGACTGAGTAAGGACAAAATTTATTTCTTTCCCTTGCCCAAAAGCAAATAAACATTGAGGTTCGTTCTAAAAAACAACAGTCTCTTCTTGGGGCCCTTAGATAAAATGCCCCTGCGGCCCCCCTGCTATGATTATTCTCTCCTTTAATTGCAGGGGTCTAGCCAACCCCTCAAAAAAATTGGCCATAAAGAGATTGGTTGACCTGCACCAACCCTATGTTCTTTTACTTCAGGAAACAATGATGGAAGGGGAGAAAACAATGCTTACCCTATTTTTCTCCCTATTGGGATGGGATTTTTCTGCTACTGATGCTATTGGTCACTCTGGGGTCTTATCACTGGATGGCACAAAAATTCTCTCAATCTTGTGAATTTGTGAGCATAAACGTCGATCCTAGGGGTGGTCTTCTTCTCCTTAGAACTAGGTTTGGAGTTGCAAGTTTCGAATATATATGGGCCCTATTCTGGAGACTGAAAAATATTTTGGGATAACACTCTCTGTCTCTCTCTCTTAAAATCTGTTCTTTCTTTGATTAGGGGGGATCTCAATTTCAGTCTGGGAGCCAGTGAAATTTGGGGTTCAATGACACAATTGGACAATTTAGTCGAGTTCCTTATCACAACTCTGGAGGAGGCAGGTATGGTGGATCTCCATCCCCCAAATATATTTCCCACATGAAGAAACATGAGGACAAGTGGGAACCACATTTTCAAGAGACCAGATCACTTCCTCATTTTTTAATCTCTTTTGGACATGAATCTCAAGCTTCGTCAATGGGTATACATGGGGGTGGACTCAAATCATAGCCCCATTCTATTTGAATTAGCTCCATCCTCCCCAAAAACTCCAGCTCCTTTCAAACTAAATTCATCTTGGCTAGATGATCCCTCTTTCATATCCCTTCTAAAGGATTATTGGGTCCCATACAACCCCACTCTACCTGAATCCCCCCCTTCAATTTCTAGAAAATCTCAAGAGGGTTAAAAAATCAACGCAAACACGTGGAAAAGAAAAACATGGAAAAGGATCAAAATCACCAAAAGAGTTAGAAAGCAAAATTCAGTCATGGTATGGCACTAAACCCTCCTTTGTACCACCAAAAGGAAGATCTCAAGCTCCTGGAACAGGAACACCGAAAAATCCTCCTTGATAGAGAGAAGGAATGGAGGCTCAAGAGTAGAGCTCTATGGCTCTAGGAAGGGAATGAAAGCAAAAAGTATTTCTAGAACTTTTCCAATCAAAGAAAGTTGATCAATACCACCTGGTCCATTGATAGATCAAATGCCTCCCTAACATCCTCCTTTGAAGACATTGCCGCAGCTAAGACACTACACTTTCAATCCCTCTTCAAAGAAGAAAATTGTTCCTCAATTGATGTAGTTCTCTTGGTTTCCTATCTCTTTACGGGGTTCATAGACCATGAAGGCAATGAACAACTAATGGCTGAAATCACAAAGGAAGTGATACAAGCTACTCCTCAAATATGTCAAAGGACAAGAGTCTAGGCCCAGATGGTCTGCCAATTGAATTTTACCTGGAATGTTTTGATTTTATTGGGAAGGATTTACTTGGAGTGGTTGAGTATTCCAGATCCTCTAGGCGAATCCTTCCAGCCTTCAACTCGACCTTCATTGCTCTAATTCTGAAAGAATACAACCCTCACTCCTTTGATCAGTTTCTCCCTATCTCGCTCTGCAATAGTATCTACAAAATCATCTCCAAGCTTATCGCGTGCAAAATTCTTGACTTCCTGTCAGAACATATTTCTCTAGATCAATTTGACTTCCTAAAAAGGTTGTCAAATACATGAATCCATTGGCCTTTCCCAGGAGGGGATGCACTCTATTCACAGAATAAAAAAAAAAACGGTTACGCTTAAGGTTGACCTCTCAAAATCCTTTGATAGGGTCACCTGACTCTACATCATACTTATTCTCATTCAATTGGGTTTTAATCACTCTTTTGTCTCTTGGATTATGAGTTGCAACAACACTTCCTCTTTTTCCATTTTTATCAATGAATCAACTACCCCTTTCTTCAAGCTTAAAAGAGGAATTCGGCAGGGGTGCCCCCACTCTTCCCTTTTCTTCCTTCTAGTGGCAGAAGGGATTAGCAGGATGATTCATCATGCAGTGGAATCTCAGAACTTTAAAGGAACATCGGTAAGACCCCTTTTCTCACAGACTCTTCTTCTATTTGTAGACAATATTCTCATTTTTTTTCAAGGAAGAATGTGGTTTATAGAGCATCTAAGATCCTTGCTCGATCTTTTTTGCAAAGCAGCTAGAATGCAAATCAACAAGGATAAATCCTCTTTTTTCACCTGGAGAATGTCGGATCTCAAACACCAACACATTGCTCAGATCCTTGATATGCACCCCCCATGCCAAGACTTAGGTTTCAAATACCTTGGTTTTCACATAAAAACAAATGGTTATGTCAAAATAGATTGGCTCTAGTTAGTGGCAAAGATTGAAAAGAAAATAAATTCTTGGTGTAATAGATGGCTCTGTCATGTCGACATATTGGTTCTTCTCAAATCAGTCCTCGAAGCAACCCAAGTGTATTGGGTCACCCTCACATGGGTTCCCAAAGGAATTCTCAACAAAATCTAACACCTCTCCTTTCAATTTCTTTGGTCAAGATCCAAGGAAAACAAATCAATTTTTCTTTCCTCTTGGAAGAAACTAGCCACTCCAAAAGACCTAGGGGGATGGGGTCAGAAAAATATACATCTCTTCTCCCAATCTCTTGCCGCAAGAAATGTTTGGAGATTGATCAAAGGAAATGGGCTATGGCCTAGAGTTCTACACACTAAATACTTCCCTGGAAAAGTGATCCATATGGATATTGGTGGCCACCCACCTATTCCAACTGGCTCCTCTTGACAATTTTTAGTTCAACACATTCTTCTGTAATTATTTGTAATTGTGGGTTCTACACTTTCGGGGCTGTCTGAATCCCTACACATCTTCCAGGTGGAGAATGGTGGCCACCCACCTATTCCAACTGTATTGTTTTGGAAGTTTTCATATCAACACATCCTTTTGTACTTCCACGGTTGTTTTGGGGCCCTAAACAATGTTTTTTTGGCTTGCCACAGTCAAATTGTAGACATAGTCAGATTTTGACGGCATAATGTGTAGTTCTCTAAAATACCTTTCCAATGGGCTATCACGTGCCTAAAATGGAGGTAGTATGCAAAAGTTACAACCACAAGAAGTTGAGGTACCAACTTACCCATCGGGGCCCACATAACTTTTGGCATTTCATCTCCTAGGGTTAGGTTTTTGGATTTATAGGGTTTTGACATTCTTGAGTAATGTTTAAAAGGCCTTTGGAGCCTCATTATAATGATTCTCCTCAGACAGATGTGCGTAGCAGCCACATCTCTTCTCAGAGATAGCTACCACCATTCGAGTAAGTTGTTTTCAGTTCTGTAGTTTTATAGTTTCAACCTATTTTATTTATTTAATAGAAGTTATTGTTCACTGGATATCTGTTGTTACTCTCTGTATCTCTGTGTTATTTTATTCAATATGTTATTCCTTTCGTTCCACTCATAAATCCAGATAACAAATCCTTGACCAGTTGGATCAGAAACCCAAACAAAAGGATGCAAAATGGGTCCATGGTTTGGAAAGTGGTGTTATGTGATTTTCCCATTATTGGAAAATATATCATTTCGAAAGTTGGGAATGGCCACAACATCCTCATTGGAAAGGACCCCTATATTTGATGTGAGAACAATCACCTTCTCCCTACTCGACTTATTCTAGAATGGAATAACTAGGCCTTTTTTTTAATCTAAATCAGATTTGGACCGATCAATGGATGTTTGGCATTTCCTTGGTCTGACAGATGAATTCACCCAATCCTTGGCATCCTACATAAAGGCTCTTCAAATATCATATGTCTCCCTCTCTGATAAAGAAGACCAATTGATTTTTTCCCCTAATATAACAGACATCTATAGCCCAAAATGGGGATACAAAGCTTTAATTTATGAACAAAGGGAGCCCCCCCTCCCTTGGTGGGGGAAATCCACGTGGAAGCTCAAACATATAGCAAAATAAAAACTTTCATGTGGCTCTTATTACACAACAAAGCTCCCACTTAGAACTGTCTCTAGCAAAGGAACTTTATTGGCCCTAGCCACTGTAGTCTATGTAAATCAGCCAATGAATCTAACTATCATATTTTTTTAGATTTCTCCTTCTCTAAAGAAGTTTGGGATGAACTGAGGCCTTCTCTTGGCCACAACTGCTCCTTGGTAGGTGATTCTATCGAGGATGCTTTGAAGAATTGGTTATCCTCCCTGATGATAAAGTATTTTAAAGCTCTCCCCCTTATTGCAGCTCGGGGTATTTGGTTGGCCCGAAATCACTCCTTGTTTGATGACTCCCTCCTTTCTCTTGCCCATTGTGTTGTCCAAAGCTTGTCCATTCTCTCGTCATTCCCCTAGTCCCAGTCGCCCTCCTCTTGTATGCCTCACAATGATAAGCCCATCCTAAAGGATCGTCCTTAGGATTTCTTCGATGGCGTTGATCGGGGACATCCCACTGTAGGGGGAGTTGGGAGTATTATTTTCTCTTCCGACATCTTTTCTTTCTCCTTTGCAATAGGCATGGGATCGACTACAAACAATTATAGTGAGATCACGGCCCTAAATCTCACCTAACTCCTTGCAAAGGAAATGAGAGAATAAATAAAGTGAATGTTTCTCCAATACCACTAATTTAGATTGGATCATATTGAGAAAGAAATGTGAAAATACAATCTTACAGTAATAAACAAGGTACAATGTTGAAAGAAAAGTATTATAATGAAAATGAAATTCTATTAATGAATCAAATGGTAAAACACATTATAATGTAAATAGAAAAATGTCTAGAATGATGGTACATTATATCTAAGAAGAGATGTCATGATATGTTCATTCACAAAAATCCCATAACTAAAGATTGAAACTAAATTTTATAATGATACCAAAAAAGCCTAAGAAAAAAAAGCCCTAAAATGAAAGAACCCTAAACATATCATAATTAAGGAGTGGAAATGATAAGTGGAAAAAGAACTTAGGTATGTAAAAAAAATATCATTGCCGAGATCATAGATTTTCACTTGGGTCATTGACTATAAAACTAACATACTAAATCACATCTTTAACAATTTTGTATAACTATCTCAGAAAAGGCATATGAAGGCCTTGGAAAATTCATAGGAAATTAATGACCCAAAAAATATCAAGACCAATATGAATACCAAGACAATTTTAAAGATGACCTTGAATTGCATTTTGTATATAATATTTTTGTCAATGAAAATATTTTCTATAGAAACATTATTGATCGAAGTATTATTTATGGAAACATTATTGATGAAAATATTATTAATGAGGTGCATTTTCAATGGAAGGTTTTTATGGATATGAGGTCAATGAAAGTATTTTTTATGGAAACATTGTTGATCGAAGTATTATTTATGGAAACATTATTGATGAAAGTATTAATAATGAGGTGCATTTTCAATGGAAGGTTTTTATGGATATAAGGTCAATGAAAATATTTTCTATGGAAACATTGTTGATCGAAGTATTATTTATGGAAATATTATTGATGAAAGTATTATTGATGAGGTGCATTTTCAATGGAAGGTTTTTATGGATATGAGGTCACGTTGTCAATGATGGCACGGTTGATGAAGATGAAGTATATAACTCTATTGTTGATGAATGTGGAAGGTTACCAGAATCCCAACCATTTTGTAATGGTTTCTTGAGGGATATTAACCTACCTATAATTAATTCATGGAGAAGGCCTATATTTAAGAGAGAATGACATATAGTGAATCAATTTAATGTTTGATTTTTTTTTATCTATCTAAAGAATAATTTTGAAAAATGTTTCAAAAGTGTATGGTATAATGGATTACAAATCAAACAATGTTATTGTGACATAAATTACCTGATAATCAAGTTCCAACCTAATAAAAAACCATACTTATTTCCAAGTGTATTCCAACCATGAAAAATGGTCAAATAGAAAAGTTGTAAGCATTCCAAATTGTAGATTAAATATTACTAGAGTTTATTCCAAATAGGTTTTTTATTTAAAAAATTATAGGTGCACTATGTAAATATTTTGTGCATGTGTTTTTATTCTCTCTAGTTATTTATTATTTTGTTTATTGAGCCAGAATGGAAATTGAAACACGTAATCCAAAAGCACATTCAAAACTTTTTATTATTTTTAGTTTTGTACTTAAGATACATTAAGATATTTTGACTTTCCCATTGGAACAATGTCAAATTCATTTATACACGTTAGTTTAACTTTCATTAGAAGGTCACTTTCATGTATACACGTTAGTTCAGCGTTCTCTAGAAGGAGCACTAGAATGTTTAAATAAAAATTTTTCAATATGTATTGAAGTAGTTGTAAGAAACATAAGAGTGCGTTGACATTGAAATTTTCAATTATATGGTCATTTCCAGGTCTCAAATTGCAAGAAATGGTTGGACAAGAAGGTTTAAAAAAATTGTTCCACGATTCTCTAATTTTTACTTTTGGTTGTATTAAATTAGATTCTATATAAATTCTAAGTGTGTGGTTATAATGATAGGAGTCAAGCTATGCAAGTTTAAATAAATGATCTCAAATGTAAATGTTATATTTAATATGCTATTATGGATTTCTAGTGCAAGGCCAAGGCTTCACTAGTGAATTACTAGGCATGTATGATATAAATATACTTATATGAACCGTGTGATAGGATTATTATGGTGAAATCAAGCTATGTAAATATTAAAGTTGGAATATAATATATAACGGTCCAAGATTTTTGTGGAGAGAATGGGATGGGTTATCATTCCACTAGAAGAGAAGAGGAAAGGGGGATTATGCGAAAGTAAATAGTTTATTGCTAAATTTCATTCTTAGGTCTCGTATCTTTCCCACCATGTGCCTTAAATGAGACCATACACCTCGATTGAATTATAAAATCAATCATTGAATGGATGTAGGATTTTGTAGATGAAGTCCTCTCACATAGTTAATGAATCACGAGCTAAGTAAAATCTATTAAGTGTGGAAAATGTAAAACTCTATAAGCCTTCCATGTTGGACCAAGAAACCGATGAGCAAGTATTACCCACCATAGAGGACTTAACACTAGAAGCTCAAATGAGGACTCAGCACCAAAATCTCAAGTATAGTTAGCACAAGGTATAATTTTGCAGAAGAAGTCTAAAACAACCAAATGGGGTTGGCATGAACTCTAGTAAGTTGGGTTGAAAGTAGAACTTCCAAGATAGGCCAAATGGTACTCCAAGGAGAAGGTATAGGAAAAATTTACTCACCTTCATTAGAAAAATCTTTTGGGGATCAAAATCCTCCCTAGATGGAGATGTATGATCTAAAAAGGATCATTATATAATTTGTCATTTATTTTGGTACTTTTTAGGTGGAAAAATTGAAACTATTGTTTTCTAGGGCCCATTTTAAGGGCAAGAACTATCTGGTGATTTGTGGTCCAAAAATTTTGGAGCTTGTTTGAGGCATTAAATGACTATTTTTGGGTTTAGAATGTTGTGAGAAGAGTTCTAGCCTCACATATTTTTTCTACATGTCGAGAGCTTTCAAATGGCACAATGATCATTTCAATTGGAGTTTGTATAAGTAAGTTATGCTTCCCACAATTTGGCCTATCTTGTTTACCACCATGATACCGAAAGGATGCCACATCAACTTCCATTACTCACACATGGGAGTTGTCACATGTGTACTTTCAAGAAAATTATAGAAGTTCCAAAACCCTAACCCTAATTGGGAGTTGGTGATCCAGATGGATCTCAGTGGCCATCCACCTCTTCCACTGAATCACCATTTTAAGCCTTTGGTTTTGATAAACCATGATATTCACCCTTTTGATGGGGAATGGAATGTGATTTCATCTTCATTTGTTAATTACAGACATCATTTAATGATTTCCTAGTGGTCTTATGTACATGCCTACATCATAGCGTTAATGAACCGTATCCCATTAGAACTCCGTAGTTAAGCATGCTTAGGCTAGAGTAGTACTGGAATGGGTGACCACCCGGGAAGTCCTACTATTTTACATGCCTATGGAATTTTATAAACTTTGTCCGATTTATCCCACATGCATCATGGGAATTGTTCTCTTCTCACTCTCTCATATATAATTGAGGTGAAGGAGGCCCTTTAAGCATGCAATGGAGTGTGATGTAAAGCTTCTTGTGAATGAAGCGTAGCCAACATCTCTTTCTTTTTAGAGATAAGCTACCCCATTTTTCTAGTTTGTGTTCTACAATGTTTTTCTATCTTATTTAGAAATAGAAGTTGGGTTTCACTGTATTTCTCTGTTCTCTTCTATATTTTTGCGTATTTCATTGTTATATCTCGGTTATATTTTTTTCTTCATGTCGTTCTCAAAATAATCTGGATCAGTGGCATCAGAGAAATATGCTCCTTGTCATTTCTCAGAGCAGGTCCCTGATGAGGTCAGGGTATAGAGATTTGGGTCTCGAGCTATTTTTTGCTTGAGGACAACCACTCTCGCTAGCCCAAACGACCTCCCATAGCGGAAGAAAAGAGAGATGGCAGAGCATGAGATCCTTTAAAGACGTTGCTCGAGGAAGCCCCCATGCGACAAAGGAACGAGATGATGGAAAACTTCACTCAAATCCTTCGAAGAGTACCCATGACAGAAACCGAGGCATCTTCAACAAGCAACCATTTTGCAAGTGAAACACCCTTCAAGGTACAAGTCAATTTTGATATCCCCTTATTTGAAGGCCAGATAGATGTAGATGCTCTAGAAAAATGGTTGAAATTGCTAGAAGGTTATTACTCTGTCCAAAAATTTTCCAACAGTGAAAAGATCACCTTCACGCTCCTTAAATCCCTTCCCCATGTCAGAGCTTGGTGGGAAGGTTACTAAGAGAGGTACATAGTGGATGATTCTACACTATTTGGGAGAGAACCCACTTGGGCGGCCTTTGTAGATGCCCTAAAGGAGGAGTTCTACCCTATCATAAACTATGATGATCAATACATGAGATGGACAACTCTGCGTCAAAAAAGAGACCAAACGATGCCTGAGTACACCAACATCTTTCATACCTAACGCTCAAAGATGGGTATCAAAGACTCTGAACGACACCTTGTTTTGAAGTACTGCAATGGTCTACACAGGTACATCCAAACAGAGATGTATTTCTTGGAAATATCCTCATTAGGAGTTGCTTATCAATATGCAGTCAAAATTGAGCAGAAATTCAAGCAGCAGAGTAAGTGGGAGAAGCATGGACAGAGCAAGGAAGGCCAACCTCAAGAGAGCTAGTCCTAGATGCAGGCAAAGAAGGGTAACGTGAAGTCTAAGAAAGACATAGGAAAGTGGTGTGAGTTCCACAACACTGATGAATGTCGCTCAATACAGTCATTGGTGGTCGAGCTCAAAGATAAAGAGTCGAACCCCAACTTGGACCCTGATTCAGGAAATAATAAAAGGAGACAGATCATTGATGCAGAACCCACTACTACTGTCGCAACTGCAACAATCGAACCAAAAGAGGATCCTGAGGAGGGGGAGTGACTCTTCCATTCACGGATGTGGGTGAAGGGGGCCCCACTGCATTTTATTGTTGATAGTGACAACCAAAAGAACATCATCTCAACAGAGGTTGTCAAGCAGTTGGATTTTCCAACAACACCACACCCACATCCATACAACATTGGGTGGCTTCACCAGGGTCAAGATCTTCGTGTCAGCCAGGACTGTCACCTATCCTATGGCATCAATCCCTTCAAGGATGAGGTACTGTGTGATGTTGCCCCATTGGAAGTCTGTGATGTTCTATTAGGCCAACCATATATGTGGAGGCTCTATGCTATTTATGAATCTCAACCACATAGCGTCATTGTTACTATGGGGGTTCAACTATACCGGATACCAGAGGTAGTTTCGACTATTGTCCCTCCAAAACAATGCCACAAAGTAATCTCTCATACTGCAAAGTTAAGCCTCTTCACAATCAGATCATAAGGTGAATAGAAGGACACTGCAACCACTGCAACCTCAGTCCAAGGCATTTCTATCCAGAAGAAGAAGATCGACAAGATTGTAGATGAGTACCAAGATGGTCTTGTTGCACCTACGAGGGTGCCTCCACACTGCCTAGTCAAGCAAGGTTATAACATAGCCATTCATACTCTTCATGTTGCATCTTCATCGAGAGAGTCCTCCCACACTCAGGTAGATCATGTAGCTAGATTGGTTGAACGGATCCAACCCCTCCAACAACAGGTTCATGACATCCTTCAACAAGCTAAGGAGGATAGCTTCTTCAACAAGGAAAGCAACACACTAAACTTCAGATTTAGCAAAAGTCTCCCCATCTCGCAAGGGAACTTGACGCAATGGGGACCATTGCTTCCAAAGGAGGGAGGAATGATCTAGATGGATCTCAGTGGCCATCCACCTCTTCCACTGAATCACCATTTTGAGCCTATGGTTTTGATAAACCATGATATTCACCCTTTTGATGGGGAATGTAATGTATTGTCATCTTCATTTGTTAATTACAGGCATCATTTAATGATTTCCTAATGGTCTTATGTGCATGCCTACAACATAGCGTTAATGCACTGGATCCCATTAGAACTTTGAAGTTAAGCGCGCTCAGGCTAGAGTAGTACTTGGATGGGTGACCACCCAAGAAGTCCTACTATTTTACATGCCTGTGATATTTTATAAAATTTGTCTGATTTATCCCACATGCATAATGGGAATTGTTCTCCTCTCACTCTCTCGTATGTAATTGAGGTGAAGGAGGCCCTTTAAGCATACAATGGAGTGTGATGTAAAGCTTCTTGTGAGTGAAGCGTAGCCAACATCTCTTTCTTTATAGAGATAAGCTACCCCATTTTTCCAGTTTGTGTTCTACAATGTTTTTCTATCTTATTCAGTAATAGAAGTTGGGTTTCACTGTATTTCTGTGTTCTCTTCTATATTTTTGTGTATTTCATTGTTATATCTCTGTTATATTTCTTCCTCCATGTCGTTCTCAAAATAATCTGGATCAGTTGGGGCATGCAAAAACCCTAATCCTAACCCTAGATGTTTATCAAGCCATGTTAAATGCCAAGCCATTAGGATAGGAAGTGGTTCCATTCTTATTGCATTGGGTATCATTCCATGGTAGAGAAAAATAATTGAGAGTTAGACACTAAAGAAAAACAAAAGAAATAGATCATGTAGTAATGATATAGGCCACAATGCCTATGGAAACTCCATAGTGAGTGCACTTTCTTTGTATTTTCATTTCATAATTGAGAAGAGAAGAGAAATCCATAGGCCTCACCTTCTAGTTGGGTTTTCCCGTATTGGGTTTTCTCAGGTATATCTTGTGTTCATTGTGTGGATGGTGTATTATTTGCATAGTTTCTTGCATTTCAGTTTCATTTTATTTCAATATTTTGTGCACTAAGCTAGTAATATTAAAACTAAAATCTAAAGTAAAATGTTTCATAATAAGAGACTGTGGAATATTGTAAGATATGTTGTGACAAACTATTCTAGTGGAACATCCATGGTAGTTTACATATCAAGAATACATGGACATCTTCACCTCAACTACATGAATACATGCATTGTTAGAAAGATCATATAATACAAATAAAATTGCACATCCAAATCATCCTTCCCACACTAGTAGTCCATTTACAATGTTTCAAGATAGTAGGAATCCAACCATGTGTGATGTCACACAACACAAAATATATAAGATATGTTGTCATCACGTATTCTACTACATTTACACCCGACAATTACCATTATTCATGCATGCATGTTTGGAATCCAAAACCATTTGCATTGTAAAAATGTAGGTAGGTAGGTCCAATGCATGTACGTCGCAATAAATATATGCTCTCTTTACCTAAGATATTGCACCTACATTAAACATCTATAATTAGTCATGCTTTCATGTTTGGAATCCAAAACCATTTGCAAAAATGTAGGTAGGTATGTCCAATGCATATAGGAGCCATTGGTAAAACCTCTTTATGAAGCGTAAAGGTCTCATTATCCTCTCCTCCTTTACTTGCACCTTTCAAGAAGGTCTTGCTAGGTTGATGGTGATGAAATGGTGGGTCGTGTGAATGCACACCACTTCCACAAAATATATATTTACTACAAATAATAAGGATTACATGGAGTTCTACCACACATGCCTTCTATCATGAATACACCCTCAAAGAAGGTGCTAGTTTTGCATATTCATTAAAGTTAAAAACAATGTCATCTTTAAGGCCAAGCTGCAAACCTTTTCATGCCAATTTCCACAATTTCCAATCAAATGTCTCCATGCCTTTATTCATTGTTTTGGAAGGAAAAATACACATACATTAGGAGTAGCTAGTGTGTTGATTGTAGTAAGTTGGGAAATGCATACACATATTTCATTGTGTATTTGTTTTTTGACTTCTTCATCTACTCTTGTGGGTTTCTTAGAGCTCCAACATAAGAGTTCCATGTCCTTTAGTTTCTATTTTTTCTATGTTATGATTACATTATTTATCCATTCCACTCCAACCTTTTAATATAACTATGGAGTATGTCATTATCAATGAATAGTCCTATGCTCGATATTTTTTTCGTATATGTTTCATTGATAGTGTTTGGTGTATGTTTTATGGATAGACTTTCTATCTCGATTTTTTATATTGGAAGTATTATTGATTATGAAGAAAGCTTTGCTTGATTTAAGTTGAATCTTATGTAATTTCATGGATGTTTAGTTAACTTTATGTTTTGTCTGTGAACGTAAACTATTTGTGTAGATCAATAGTGTTGATTTTCCATTTTTTTCAAACAACTCAAATTCAACCAACACATTGTTCTCGATTGGCCCTAATAATGCTAGGGTTAGGGTTCTTGCATTTTTACCATGGCCTCTTTTCGAATGAGCATGGTCATCGCATCTTTAGAATCAAATGGTGGATTTTAAGAATGATGTCTATATGTTTTGCAATGTCCCTTCCATTATAGTCTAGTTGGTTAGGATACTTGGCTCTCACCCAAGAGACCTAACTCAAGCCCTGACAATAATATCTAAATTATTTTAAATCTTCTTATAAGAAAACGAAGCTAAAATACTTTAAAGAAGACAACGAATAAAAAAATGATTGATATAACAGTGGAATAATAATCCTAAATTTATCCCTTATTGATTTGATGCACTCCATTTCTATTTTATACCTCTAGTGCTAAAATAAAATTTCAACTTCAAATCACATCAATTATAATAATCTTGTTTGTGGGAAAGGGACCTCGTTCACCCAACGATTTGTCTGATAAAGTCTGTGGAGGTATACATACCCTCCCCTCTTTGGATTTGAACTTGTGACCTCTTAAGAGGAAATGCCTGTTCTTAACCATTACTTCCATATAGAATCAACATTTAGAAAACTAATTAATTTAATTGCAAAGATTAAAGAATCTACGAGATTAATAAACAGCAAAGATCAAATTTACAATGGAACACATGCAAAGATTCCATTTTGATTTTTGGGAAATATCTGGAATACAGTGTTGGATTAGGTTATATGGCTTCCATAAGCTTCAAACAAACATTTCCGTTGTAGTCTAGTTGGTTAGGATACTCGGCTCTCACCCGAGAGACCCGGGTTCAAGTCCCGGCAACGGAATTTAGATTTTATTTTAAACATTGCCCGTATCTAATTTGTTTTAAACAGAAGGCTGAAATACTCTAAACAAAACAATGGAAAAAAAATAAAGAAAAGTGAATTTAAGTTTTATTTTAAACGTTGCCCGGATCTAATTTGTTTTAGATAGAACGCTAAAGTCCTCTAAACAAAACAATGAATAGAAACAAGGAAAATTGCGTCGGGAGTCGAACCCGGGTCTATTGCTTGGAAGGCAATTTAAACGCGTTGTGAGAAAATTTAAAAAAACCTGAGATATTAATTGATGCGCTTCATTTATTCTAATACTAAATTTCCATTCATGTTATTCGATCGATTTGTTGCGCTCCCCTGCCTCCCTGCTTGCTGTGATTTTTAATGTGATGTAGTATTTGGGTAACAGACAAAGACGGAGGGCGTGGCCATTATCCCAACCTTTGGACTGTAAAGTGCGAACCACAAAATGTCAGAGCGGATTGATGCGGGGCAAAAAAGTCTTTAAGAAATATGTTTCGATCTTGTGATGCTTTAGATACTTGGAAGACTCTCGTTTAGAAGAAATATGATAAATTTAGTCTTGTGTTGAGGGTCATCATTCATCTCTAGATGTGATCCCTGTCCTATGAAAAAGATTGTGGTAGGCAAGAGTGGGAACATGATACGACATATAATACAACTCATTAATGAAAAAACATATTTGGGAGTTGGTACCTCTTTCACTAGGGAATAATGTTGTTGCGAGGATGTAAATGGATCTACACAATCATTTTCTCTTTCAATAAAAATATTGAGAATCATAAGGATCATTTGGTTGCTCAAGGATTCTCTTCAAAAGAAGATACAACCACATCGAAACCTTTTTTCTTGTTGCCAAGATAAATGTCATTTTGATTGTTTGTTCACCTTTTACTAGTTTCCATTGTTTGTTCACTTGTTGATAGTTTGTATTTGTGGTCATCAATGTTCCATTTAAAAAACATGATATCATTCTATGTTTGTAACGACAATAAATTAAAATGAAAAAAACAATTTATAAAAGTGAAAAAGAAAAAACCATAAAAATAATAATAAAAACCAACCATAATAATTATAAACTTAAAAAATAGACTATAATAATAATAATAAAGCAACATAAAAATAGACTATAATAATAAGAATAAAGCAACATAAGTCCATTTTAACTTGATTTTTTAAAGAGGTCATGGATTTGTGATTAAATTTGTTTAGAATCCTTCTCAATGCTTACTAGTTTGATATTTGATTTGATATATGATGATGAAGGGGGAAATCATCATATAATAAAGAAACAAATGAGAGTTGTGATTTCTATTATTATCACTTGAGAGTGATTTTCTTTACTTCATATCCATTGCATATAAATATTGAGAATCATAAGGATCATTTGGTTGCTCAAGGATTCTCTCCAAAAGAAGATACAACCACATCGAAACCTTTTTTTTTTGTTGCCAAGATAGATGTCATTTTGATTGTTTGTTCACCTTTTACTAGTTTCCATTGTTTGTTCACTTGTTGATAATTTGTATTTGTGGTCATCAATGTTCCATTTAAAAAACATGACATCACTCTATGTTTGTAACGACAATAAATTAAAATGAAAAAAACAATTTATAAAAATGAAAAAGAAAAAACCATAAAAATAATAATAAAAACCAACCATAATAATTATAAACTTAAAAAATAGACTATAATAATAAGAATAAAGCAACATAAAAATAGACTATAATAATAAGAATAAAGCAACATAAGTCCATTTTAACTTGATTTTTTAAAGAGGTCATGGATTTGTGCTTAGATTTGTTTAGAATCCTTCTCAATGCTTACTAGTTTGATATTTGATTTGATATATGATGATGAAGGGGGAAATCATCATATAATGAAGAAACAAATGAGAGTTGTGATTTCTATTATTATCACTTGAGAGTGATTTTCTTTACTTCATATCCATTGCATATAAATGTAAAGAATGCAATTCCTTCCATTTTAAGTTATGCAATAAGTAACAATCTTGTTAAATCAATTTTTTATCAAATAACTACTTTCTTGTGTCTAAATATGTGTAATTTTCTCTTGCATGTAATTGTAAAAAAAAAAAAAAGTAAAAAGGAGATGCCTTGCATATAATATTTTAAATATTAAATGAGTGCCATAACTTAATTGACTAGTGGTTACAAATGTTAAGGTTCTAGGGCCCCTATGTTATGGCCTTAATAAGCATTCATTATTAGTGTACTTATTGTATTAGTAGGCAAACTATAACCTTTGATTATAATTGTACCCTTTCATTATGATGATCTCAGTCTTAGGATCACCATATCTTCTATTCCGAATTGGATATCTTGTAAAATGAGGTTTCTCCCTCAAATTGGATTGTATTCATTGACTCTTTATCATTTTAAAGGCCCTTGGTTTATAACATTTGGTATCAAGAGCATCGATCCCACGGTTTTACTGCTTCAAGCAAGCTATCTTGGCATTTTCACTATAACTCCTTTTGGGGGATGATCCAGATAGTGAAATTTGGAGGTTATGTAGGAAACATATCACAATACGCCTCGTAAAAATTTCAATTTCTCGTTCGTTATATTTTAGAGATATATCCTATGGAAAATAGTGTTTTTTACTCATCCTGAAATCATTTTTAAATGTTTCATCTTGGAATTCTCACTATAATTTATTTATTTATTTTATTTCTTTCTGGGAAGTTTCAGATAGTGAAATTTTGTGGATACTGAGGATAAATTCCATAGTACATGTGGTTAAAATTTTGAGTTTTGGTTCACTATACTTTCAGATATATAGCCCATGGGGACAAGGTTTGTGACTAATCCTATAATAAGTTATCTTGGCATTTTCGCTGTGATTTTTTTTCATTGAAGTTTTAGACTCTGAAATTTTCAGAATCCTGAGTTAACACAGTGAAGTACATGTTATTTTTTTCCTAGTTTTTTACTCATTATATTTTACGATATATTTCTTGTGGAAGTTAGGGTTTTGCACAAGTCATTTTCTCGCGATTTTAAGAACTTTTTCCGTGGACTAGCTAGTTCATTTTTTGAATTTTTTTTAGAGACGTGTTCCATCGTATTTAAATAACACAGAATTTGTCTCTAAGTGGGTAAAAATGTTGTTGGGGAAGAATACACACAGGAAATACACATTGTTTCACGTGGTTGGAAACACATTATTTCACTTGGTTGGAAACCCTTGTAACCCCTGTTGGTACCCCTTCGAGTAGTACTACATTAGATAGTATTTGTAGACATAATATCACTTCCATGTACATTTGGGTATATAGGAATCCCCCTAGGCATACCTAAAACCAACCTTAGATAAGATATTCAATCGTCTTGTTGCTATAGTACACAAAGAACAACACTTGGGGAGACCACTCTCCAATACTTGGGTAGTCAGGTAGTACGACTAAGGGCACGATTGAGCCTCCTTAGTTAGTGCCCTGAGATATTAGGCCAAGTACTATTGTTGGACCCTACATGTATATCAAAGAGCTATATCACCTAACACTCCCTTGTCCTTAGGACCTAGTAACTTTTTCCCATGGTTCCAAAGAAAGATCCAAAATTTACCTCACTAATTAAACCTCCAGAAAGCTCCTCCATGAATCATGAAGAAAATGATGAGATACAAAACAAGATATCCAAATTGGACAGTCAAATCAATGAATTGAAGGATAGGTCATTGAAACAGGTTGATTTGATGAATACTCAAATTGAAATGGAAAAGAAGATGGATGGAAATAAGGAAAAAATGAAACAATTGAAACAAAAAATAGATGGAAAGTTGGAAAAAATGGATGGAAGGTGGAAAAACAGATCTTTGAACTTCTCGACATGTCATGCGACATTCATCTTCTTCTTGAATACCCATTTTCTATCGACATGCTTATTCCACTAGGTAAATTGAATAAATCCCATGTCTCATTCTTGTGCAAGGATTTCCATCTCTTCAACCATGGCATCCTTCTAGAGTTCACCCTCTGTCGAGTCAACTGCCTCACTGACCGACTTGGGCTCATCTTTTATGGCAGTTAACACAAATGTGGAGCGAAAGTTGGGCAAACTATACATTTCGACTGGTTTTCTTGCTCTTTTTGACCTCCTTACCATCAAAGTCTGTTGTTCCACCTCTTCCTATGATTCAGTCAACTCATATGAATCATCTTCTTCATTCCTTAGTTCAAACCACACCATATCAGGATTATTCTCGATCTAAACAATTTCTTCATGCTCAGACTTATCTCCAACTTCTCAAAAGACCACATCTCGACTGTACATTTTTATTCTTGATGAAGGATCCCATAGCTTATATCCTTTCATTCCTTCTTTGAACGCAATGAAAATAAATTTGACTACCTTCTTGTTTGCTCCTCTTTTCCTTGGGAACATGCACAAATGCATCACAACCAAATACTTTGAGATGTGCAACCTAAGGATTCTTACCTAACCATACCTCATGTGGAGTCATGTCGACTAGCGCCGACGAAGGAAACATATTCACCAGATATCTTGTAGTGTCGACTACCTCCACCCATAATTCTTGTGCGATCCCAACACTACTGAGCATGCTCCTTGTCTTATCCAACACCACATAATATGTTTTCTCTAATATTACCCCCCACCCTAATATATGATGTTTTCTCTAATATTACCCCCTACCCCCATGCTCATATATGAGGGTGAATATGTTTTCTCTAATATTATCCCTCACCCCCACCCTCATATATGAGGGTGAATATGTTTTCTCTAATATTATCCCTCACCCCCACCCTCATATATGAAGGTGGGGATAGGCGGTAATATTAGAGAAAACATCATATGTGAGGGTGAGGGTGAGGGTGGGGGTGAGGGATAATATATGAGTGTTAATGTGGTTTATGCTTTCTCTAATATTACCCCCAACCCCCACCCTCATATATGAGTGTTAATATGGTTTATGTTTTCTCTAATATTACCCCCCACCATATATGAGGGTGGGGGTGGAGGGTAATATTAGAGAAAACATGGGTGAAGGGTAGTATTAGAAATTTTTTTATTATGTTTCTCTAATATTATCCCCCACCCTCACCCTCATATATTATGTTTTCTCTAATATTACCCCCTACCCCCACCCTATGTTTTCTCTAATATTACCCCCCACCGCCACCCTCATATATGAGGGTAGGGGTGAGGGGTAATATTAGAGAAAAAACAAACCATATTAACACGCATATATGAGGGTGAGGGTGGGGGTGGAGGGTAATATTAGAGAAAACACAATATTCATATATGAGGGTGGGGGTGTGTCACACACCCACTACGACAACCTAGAACCTTTCTTTTTTTTTTGTCTTTTTCTTCGAGGGACATAATCCCCGAGACTTCTATGGGGCCTAGTGCAGACCCTCCCTTCCCTTATCCTCCTCCAAACGACCACAACCTGGCCTTAGAGCAAGCACCTTTCGCAACTCGCGAGTTGGGAGTCAAGACTCTCAACTCCCCTTTCTCCAAACACCGATACCCAAGATACGATACGGGTATGGCTCCCTTCTCACTAGTGCCTACTACATGTAATCGTAGGCTAGGCCAAACACTAGCACCACTCGCAACTTCGCTAGTTGAGGTGTTGAGCCCTCGTGCTCCTCCTTTGCGAAATCCCGAGATGCGAGAGGTCAATGTTACGTGGGCTCTGCCAAAGCGACGTGCACACGCCACTTGTCTCCTCCGTTGTACTCTACTCACGAGTTGTGCCGCTACCGCCCGTCGCACGAGACCTCGGCTCTCGGCATTTCACGACCTTAGCGATCAGGGTGCAACTTCTTCATCCTGCGAAACCCCGAGCCAAGAAAAGTCAACAATGGGTTGACTCTTTCCTAGGTGACAAGTGTCCACCACAGGTCACCCGCTTCCTAAGTTAAATACTAGCGCTACTCGCATCTCACGACTTCGCGAGTTGGAGTGTTGAGCCCTCATGCTCCTCCTTCGCGAATTCCCGAGATACGATAAGTCAACAATGGGTTGACTCTTTCCCAGGTGACAAGTGTCCACCACTAGTCACCCACTTCCTAAGCTAAATACTAACGCTACTCGCATCTCGCGACTTCGCGAGTTGGAGTGTTGAGCCCTCGTGCTCCTCCTTCGCGAATTCCCGAGATACAATAAGTCAACAATGGGTTGACTCTTTCCCAGGTGACATGTGTCCATCACCTGTCACCTGCTCCCACCTTACTTTGGGCGCTTGTTGTTACACCACCTGTCAACCATGCGGTCCCTACCTAACGGATGTGCCACGTGTTCACATGAGCCCTCGGTGCTCGACACTTCGCGACTTCTACAGTCGAAAATAAACTCTCTCAAGTTTCGAACCCCTGATAGGCGATAACCATGAAAGTTAAGATCCCACGGTTCTCCTGTGGCCTAGATCCAACGACCATGATCACGTCGCGAACTCGCGAATCGTGACTTCGTGCAGTCCTGCCCTTGAACACCCCAAGTCGCGAGTCAGCGAAATGCTGCTCTCCTGTCGGTGCAAAGGCTAAGATCGATAGTCAATAGAGCTCCATCGGATCCTTGGATCTACGGTCCTGGATCCCATCACTACTTGCAAAGGCTGAAAGGGTCGAGGTGTTAACGCCTGTGCTCCTTCTCTAGATCCATCGGTCTTGACAGATCTGGGGTATTTCCGAAAGGCTTCCGACCGTTCATCTACCAAACGATAGGGTATTCTCTCTTTCTATAATTGGACTCGCTATCCCTTCTGAGCTTGAATCAAGAAATTCAACTTCTCGGGGCTTCAAACTCCCATGACTCCGCGACCTTAGAGAGCTACCCTTTCTTGCATAAGGTTTCCAGACCCGAATCACATGAACCTTCAGACAGTTCTTGGGAAATCGTCCTTGATCTTAGTCGAGTCTTTGGGTAAAGGTTTGGTATGGTTCCAAGGTTTATGAGGTGATTCCTGGGGAAGAGTACTCTCGAGGGGCCTTCCCAGAATAGTACGAGAATCAAGCAAACAAAACAATTCTCGATGGAGAGAAATCATGCCCCAGACTTAACCATTTGTATAGAAACCAACGATGACATATAAGCATACACATGCATCCATTATTTCCAGTTTAAAACACTAGGCAATCATTCTACACAGAAATTATTATGGGCATATAAACATAAGCATGTATTCATGATATTCAGTTCGAAATACAAGGTATAAAACACTTATCAGATCTACCAGGCGTGATGCAACTGCTGAGAGGGGTGCTCGTTTCCACCCAACCGTAGGCTCAGTGACTCCAAATGGATTTACCACTAGCCACCCCCGAGCTAGACCATGATGCTTTGAGGTTCAGTCTCCTACTTCCAGCTCAACGGAAATCAAGGACGAAGGTTACTCTCCTTCTCCTGATACAGGAAAATAATCCAGGACGAAGGTTACTCTATTTCTCCTGGTATTCATAACTCCCTGTGTTTCCAGGGTTTCTCCAGTTCTCTTTTTTTTTGCGATCCCCCGTCGCGCGCCCTCTCTTCCACCACATTTCCTCTCTTGCCAATTTGTCTGCAAGGGTTGCATGTGGCGCGAATTTATCTGTCCATGGTCAAGTCTGAGTGCTATTACGGATGGGCGGTTCACCCCCATCCCCTCATTAACTCTTGAGGAGCCTCCCCACCTACCACTCTGTCGGAAAATCCATTCTAGGGTTCAAGAGCTGCTTTGGTTTTTGAGCAAGTATAAACCAGTACGGTACTGGCTCGGTGGAAGTTAACGCAACCATTATAGGTCCCCTCCACCACCTCTCATTAGCCATCGTGGTCTCTTTTAGCACATCCCTCTCCCAACAGTCATGCAACACATATTCATAACATAATTTACATTCATCGACCTTTTATGCAAAGGTCCATCAAATCAAACATTCACATCTTTGAGTTTGCCATAGTTCTTGACCAATATAGTTATTTTTACAGACTGGGGGAAGCAAGGTGTTACAGTTCCATCCCCCTTAAAGGAACATCGTCCTCGATGTTCTATCTATCAATATGACGTGTATGTACAGAAGTAAACAAAATTGAATATGCATGTTTCATGGCATCTTCCATTTCCCATGTAGACTCATCTAGGCCAAAATGTTTCCACTGCACCTTGACCTGTGCAATGGTTTGGTTCATGAGTGGGATTTCCTTTCTGTCCAGTATGCATTGAGGTTCTGGCAGGAATTCTCCCTTCGGTTCCACCTGGATCGCATACCAGTCAATTATATGATTAGAATCATGTACATATTTCTTCAAGAATGAAACATGGAAAACATTATGTGCTTTTATTGTGGGAGGAAGTGCTAGCTTATAGGCTACAGGTCCCACTCTATCTAGAACTTCAAAGGGTCCACAATACCAAGGTTCCAACTTGGCACAAGCTCCCATCCTCAGGGAACTCTTCCTAGGCCTAAATTTGAGATATACGTGGTCTCCCATCTTGAATTCTCTTTGAGTTCTCTTTCGATCAACACAACTTTTATGTCTGTTCTAAGCAACCTTTAGATTTTGTTTTATCTGAATCACTCCTTGTTCCATTTCTTTCAACATGTCGGGTCCAATAGTAATTTTGTTTACATGATTACTCCAACTGACTGGAGTGTTGCACGGTCTACCATAGAGGACTTCGAAAGGGCTCATCTTCAGGGACTCTTGGTAGCCATTGTTGTAGGTGAATTCCACCAGTGGCAGGAAATCTTCCCACTTTTTGGGTTGATGCATTACATGCATTCTTAGCATGTCTTCCAATATTTGGTTCACTCTTGCCTTCTGTCCATCGGTTTGAGGATGATAGGCTATGCTAAACAATAATTTGGTCTCTAGACCAACCATCAAGGATTTCCAAAAGTTGGAAGTAAATTCCATGTCTCTGTCAGACACGATCTCTTTAGGCATACCATGTAGTATGAATATCTCCTTCATGAATATGTTGGCAATGTCTATAGCCTTGCAATTCGACTTGACGGGGATAAAATGAGCGGACTTGCTCAGTTTATCCACCACTACCATGATGGTGTCATTATGTTTAGTCGATGTTGGTAATCCGGTGATGAAATCCATGGAGATGGTTTCCCATTTCCATTTCGGGATTGGTAGAGGTTGTAATAATCCTGCTAGGTGTCGGTGTTCTGCTTTAACCTGTTGGCATTCTATGCATTTGGCTAAGTATTCAGCTATGTATTTCTTCAATCCAGGCCAATAGAATTGTTTCCTGGTGGCTGTGATCATCTTCTGGTATCCTGGATGACCAGTATATGGTCTTTTACGTAGTTCATCCATTATGAACCTCTTCAAGTCATCACAATCTGGAATATACAATATGTTTCTGTAGGTTAGCAGACCTCCATCTGTCATCTGGTAGCCTTCATACTTTATCCCTGTGGGTTCTTGATCCAGGTACAAGGTCACGGCCTGGAAGAATGTGTATGTTTCTTATGCATTCCTGACTCTTTCCTTGATATTTGTCTCGCAGGTGCTCACCGTTATCAGGTGAATTGTTTTCATACTCCTGCTAAGGGCATTGGCCACCTTATTTTCCTTTCCCTTGATATGTTTGATTTCGAAATCAAACTCACTAAGAAGGGCCATCCACCTAGCTTGTCTAGCATTGAGTTTTGGTTGGTCAAATAGATATCGCAATCCATAGTGGTCTGTCATAAGTACAAATTTACTTCCTAGGAGGTAATGCCTCCACATTTTTAAGGCGTGCACTATGGCGGCCAGTTCTAGATCATGGGTCACATAGTTGACTTCATGCTCATTCAATTTTTGGGATTCATAGCAGACTACACTTCCTCCTTGCATAAGGATTCCTCCGAGCCCTTCTTTACAGGCATCTGTGCACACAAGGAAGTCGTTTTTGGGATCAACGATCTTCAGCACGGGTGCATGGGTTAGTAGATGTTTTAGGGATTGAAATCTTTCTTCACATTCTTGTGTCCACGTGAATTTAGCTCCATTCTTCTGGAGGGCAGTGATTGGACAACCAATCTTGGAGAATCCTTTTATAAATCTCCTATAGTATCCTGCTAAGCCCATAAAGGATCTGATATCTGAAATGTCCTTTGGGGTAGGCCATTCCATGATAGACCTGATCTTGTCAGGGTCTACTGCTACT
>ML778022.1:489122-507612 GCA_009831015.1 Picea engelmannii | reverse complement strand
AAGTTACTCTATTATTCCCACTAGCCCCACCCTCACAAGTTTTCTCTTTTATTCCCCTCACCCTCATATATAGTTTTCTCTATTATTCCCCCTGCCTCCATCCTCAGAAGTTTTCTCTATTATTTCCCCCACTCTCACTCCCACCCTCACCCTCATATATAAGGGTCCTTACAATCTTTAATTGTCACCTTGAACATGATTAAAACTAGAAATAAACTTGTGTTACCACCTTGAACATGATTAAAACTAGAAATAATCCTTTGTTATTTAAAGTATTAAAGAAAAAGATTTGAAAATCATATTTATAATGGATACTCAATTTGGTGTTTACCTATCATCCTCCATAAAAAAAAAAAATTATTGCAGCTTTGAGATTTTAAAAAACTAAATCATAATTATATGTTAATTTTTAATTATCAAACTTAAAATTGATTTTCTTATCTCCATTGGAATGAGCATATCAAACTTCACATCAATTGTAGGCTCAAAATGTTGATTTTGTTCTAACCCTTGATTAAAGCCCTATTTCTGTGATGGCCGACCTTACTTTTCTATGGATTTATATAGAGGTAGTTTAAAAATTATTACTTTTATACAACCAAATTTCTATCCTGTTTTAAGAAAACAAACTTTTAAAGTAAACCGATTATATATATCACAAAACTGGTAACTGCATTCTTCAATCCATAGCCAAACTCGTTAGACCTTTTGCAATATAATTACTGATTTCAGGAAGAATGGCGAGAGATTCCGGGTGGCCGAGAAAGAACTCAGAGAGGCACAGGCCTGCAAAGGTGGTCCTTCTCGGTGACTGCGCAGCTGGCAAAACAAGCCTTGTTTTGCGATTCGTATATGACGAATTTGTGGAGGGGCGGCCCGCAACAGTGGGAGCATCACTCTTTAACCGCAGCCTGTTCGTGAAGGAGGCGATGGAGGACGTAGAATTAGAGATATGGGACACCGCGGGACAGGAAAGATATCGCAGTATAACTCCGTCGCATTATCGCGGGGCCGATGCAGCCATCATCGTGTATGACATTACAAACATCGATTCGTTTGTGTGCGCAAAGAGATGGATCGAAGAAGTGGAGCAACAGACGATTCCTACGCCGATTATAATTCTCGTGGGGAATAAGAAGGATTTGCCGCTACGCAGCATGGTGCCGCGATTCCAAGCTGAAGCTTATGCTTTATTTAAGCGTGTTTCGTTCCTCGAGACTTCGGCCAAGACTGCACGGAATGTCAGAGAAGTCTTCTACGAAGCTGCGAAACTACTTGCCCGTCGAACTCAGCCGCCGTCGTTAAATAGAGGTTCAGTGGTTGTTATGGAAGACAAACTAAAATCCAACCCAAAAAGTAGTAGTTCATGCTGCAGATAGATGGTTTTTAAAATCATTATATTTTTACGTCGAAAGGTGTATACCTATTGATCATGGGCACATTTAATAGGTTTTTAGTGCTTAATCAGTTTTGTATGGACAAGATTAAATATTGATGGAATATTCTTAATAGTCCCAATAAATCAGTGGTTGTGATATCAACCACTAACTTCCTCACTATTATAAAGACATCAGTTTACATGTTTATTTTTTTAGTTTTACTTAATCATATTTAAAATTTACTATGGTGGCTAGCTGATTGCCACTTATTTGGCCTTCACCAGTCACGTTCTCACCAACTAATCCTGAGGGGGTTCTCTTTCCCGGCTTTTCAAGTTTATTTTAGCGTTGCGTTTTATTTTCTAGACAAGCCGAAACCTTTCACCAGCCATGAATTTATGGTTGTGCTAGTCGTACAAAATTAAACAAATGACACTAAACAAGTAATTTTTAGATGCAAATCATGTTTTATTGTTGAGGTAATTTATTTATTTATTTTTATATAATTATAAAGAAATATAAAAAATATTACTAGAATAAAAGTCATGAAAATAAATATAATATTGAAAGCAAAAAACAATCATTCCTCTCAATCACCTTGATATATCTAATAAATAATTTTATATATTTTAATTATAATATAATGTTTATTTAATATATATATATATATATATATATATATATATATATATATATATATATAACAATTGAAACTAAAAAAAATATTATGGTTAAAATATATATGTTATGAAGTACAATACATCTATTTTAACTCAGTGAGTCTTGTAATTTGTATAAGAAAATTTCACAAGACAAAGTTAAAAGTTTCAATTAAACATAATAATCCAAATTTATACATAAAATATTAATTATACTTATACAATTAATAAGTTATTAATTTTAATTACCAAAATTGATACATGAAATATTGAAATAATTTTACCTTTATTTAAAAATTAATTTAAATATGATAATCAATAATAATACATTATTATAACTAAACATAAAATATTAATTATATTAATACAATTAATAATTTATTAATTTTAATTACCAAAATTGATACATGAAATATTGAAATAATTTTACTTTTATTTAAAAATTAATTTAAATATGATAATCAATAATAATACATTATTATAACTAAACATAGAAAATGAAAATATTAACATTTAATAAATAAATGATACCTTGTTTCCTGTATGTGAAAAATGTAACATTAAATAAAAGAATAAAACATAACAAAAACAGAAAAACATTACTAAAGGAAAAGCCAGAAATAATTTATTGAATGCACAAGGACAAAAAAAAACCCTTCACAAAGATCACTTTTTTTTTCTTTTTTTTTCCCGGAAGAAATTATCTCAATTTTATAAGAGTTATAAAATCATTTACAGATCTCAGAAACGAACCATAGTCAACTCCGTTCAACATAGATAGATCAGACAGGTCTTACAAGTAATTACAATAATGCCTGGAAACAACGGGAAGGCAAAATAAAACATCGAAGCATGATCAATTATCCCAGGACATCTATCATCCGACATCTCTCATGCTCAGACAGCTTAAAACAATAGCAGAGGAATCGGCTCTCCAAAGGATGATAGCCACCGATACCACACGAACAGGCAGAAACCAATAACGCAAGAAACAAGGCTCACATAACTTATCTCAAGGAAAGGCGAGATAGTCATTGAAGTTCAAAGAGGTTGTAGGAGGAAATCGGACTCTCCTGATATTTGTCACAGTGGAAGATTGATAGTCTGTCGATCACTTGTTTTAGGGCACACTTCGAAAGTGCATCTGCCTCTGAATTGAAGGATCTGGGAAGATGACGGAAGATGATATTAGAGAAGGATAAGGCCAGTTGATGAGTTTTTTGTTTCCATCCTTCCACATGGATGGATTGAAGACTGCACTTACCGTTGATCCAGTCAATGATTACTTTAGAGTCACCTATAACATGCAGATGATTTAGGGACCAACAGGAAGCAATCATAAGAGAGGTCCATAAGCCTAAAAGCTCGTCTTTGGTGTTCGATCCCCTACCACAGTTTAGAAACCACTTAGTCGTCCGCTGCGGGTGGGATTAGAAGGTGCCTCTAGCACCACAACAAGAGCCTGAGGACAGAGCCGCTCCATCAAAAAAATGCCACCGAGTAACCTTCAGGCAGGAAAGTATCCACCGCTTTTAAAGGAAGAGTCTTGACGGAAGTCTGCTTCCACTGATAAGAGGCCAGCGTTCTGTAAAAGACCGCCTGAAAGGAAGGAGAGGCGTCGTCGAAGAGGACCCTGTTACACTCAATCCAAACTTGCCAGCAAACGAAGACAACCAGCGATGGAGGCGCAGCTTGGATAGTGAACCAAGAGAAGAAACACTCCGAAAAGGTGGCACCAGTCCAGTTCACAAAGATCACTTGACAAGTCATCAGAAACAAAGTCATTAAATTGAATAATTCCACATCTGTTTAGAAAGTCATTAAAAACAAAGTCATTAAATTGATACATGAAATATTGATTGCACCATAATAATTAATAATTCCACATTTGTTTCGAAATTAATTTAAATAGATGATAAATAATAATGCAGTATTATAGCCACATTTGTTGAGATATTAATGAAATTAATTCAAATATGATGATCAATAATAATGCATTATTATAGCCAAAATGAAGATATTAACATTTAATAAACAAATGATGCCTTGTTTCTTTTATTGATAAATGTGTGAAAGATGTAACATTAAATAATAGCATAAATTATTAACAAGAAACGAAAAAGAGGGAAATAATTTATTGAATACACACGGACTAAGGAGAAACCCTTTACAAAGATCACTAGACAAGTCATTAAAAACAAAGCAAAAAAGTTAGAAGACCACGTGGAAACATTTTTCGAGGTTTAGTTATGATCGATGTGGTAGGATTGACGTAAGATAATATTATAGTAAATGTATTTTATTTCCAATTACACATGTAATAATTTGGGAGATATTTTAGATATGAATAAAGTTTTATTCAAGGTTTATGCATGATGGAATGATGTTTTTGGGGTTTTTTTCTATTGGATTGACTTAAAATAATATTATAGTAAATGTATTTTATTTCCAATTACACATATAATAATTTGGGAGATATTTTAGATATGAATAAAGTTTTATCCAAGGTTTATGCATGAAGGAATGATGTTTTTGGGGTTTTTTCTAATTTTGTAATTTGGGAGATATTTTAGATATGAATAAAGTTTTATTCAAGGTTTATGTATGAAGGAATGATGTTTTTGGGGTTTTTTCTAATTTTGAATAGATTTAGATTATCAAAGTTTTGATTAGAGTTTTGGATCAATGGGAACTTTAAATTTATTGTTTTTGGATTTAGACAACATGATAGAATTTTGCTACAAGATTAGGTAGCTCTGATAGGATCAACTACACAAATGCCAAACATTCTCTTCATATCATATATAGAAAAGAAAGTCACACCATAAAATCCAAGAGACACTGACCATCACATTATTTGCAAAACATAAAAGCTTCCTAGCAAGAAAAATGCATAAATTAAGCTATCATCTATTAAATCCAATAAGCAATATCCACTTAGTCATTGCGGTAATGAAGGAAAACACATGACATAACCAATGGATCACAAAATATAAAAGAGGGGTCTCCATCCCTTGCAAATTGGGGCATGTTGAGGCATCAGCAAGGTGCAACATGGATATGTCTCCTAGTCCAAGCCATGGTTTATAGTGAAAAACCATGAGATTAGCCTCTAATAATTTTCCTTCAATCTCATCACCAATGCATAAGGTCCTAAACCATGACACAAATCTTATAGGAGGAATCTTTACCCTATGAGAGGAATATGGGACTCGTTTCAAGGATAGGGTACATTAAGGATGGGTCTCTTAGGAGAATCCATGGTTTGTGGATTATAACTAAGGTTTTATTCCTCGAGTAATGTTTATGGGATCATAGGCCATACACGAGATATTAGGCTATAATACAACCCCTATAAAAACAATTTTCATTGTATGAGAGTAATATGGGCTTGGTTTCAAGGATTGGGAATAATGATGTGTATCGTTGAAAAAGCCACGATTTGGAGCCAAAAGACATGGGTTTAGATGCTAAATCGATTATTTTTTAGCTCATGGGTAATGCAAAAGGATTGTGAGACTAATTCCAAGCATTGGGCACAATAAAGATGGGTGTCATAGCCTAAGATTTAGTTCACGACAATTTTTTTTTTGATTTATCTCCTAAGTAATGATTTTATAGGATCATACGCAATGCATGGGATAAGGACCACACTATAGGCCTTACAAAAGGAATATTTTACATATAAGAGGAATATGGTCATAATTCCAAGGATTAAGCACCATGAGGATGGGTATTATGGCTTTTTAAAGCACAAAGTGACATGGAAAGATCTTGGTCGATTAGGAAAAATATGTCAAATTTGTTCTCCATTGGTATTTATTTTCCTTTTTCTCTTTGTTCTAGGTCATGGGATTAATGAAATTAGTTTCTTTTGTAGATACATAGTGCAAAGTTCACATCCTTTCTACATTACCTTCTCTTTACATGGCATCTCCGCATTCCATTCCCCCACATTGACCAAGCCTCCACCCTCCACACACTCCATTATCTATTCCTTCCACATATCTTACTAATGACTTGTAGCAGAACAACTTGATAGTCAATGCCATGACTATCATGCGAATAGATGGTGCTAGGTGATACACTAGACAAGTAACAAAATAACAAGTATAACACTATGAGCATCAATGGCATAGTTTTGTGTGGGCTTGGGATGGCAAGTGGATGGGCTCTTGGCTCTAGATGTTGGCATGACAAAGAATTATCCCATGGACTTGAACAAGTATGTGCATGTATATATTTCCCCTCTATTGCATAACCTAATGAGTTTGCACTGGGGCTTATAAAAACTAGAGTTCTTTCTCCTTGGATGCATGTGCTATAAATGTGAAGACCCAAATCCAATAGCTAGTGATGATTTACATAACAAAATAATGAGATATGAGTCTCAAACTCCATGGATTGTATCTCGAATTACAAATGGACAAACACAGTGTGTGGGTGCTCATTAGAAATCCCATGGCAAGGAAGATATAGTGGCAATGCTAAATAATTGATTGCCACATGTCATGTGGGCCCATTTTCAAGTCAATTATACATGAGAACATAAGCTATTGGATGTGCATGCATATTATGATAAGTTGTTTCTTCATAATTTGGATTCTTAACTTGCATTGTAGATTTTTAGCAGGACTTTGCATTCTTTGTTGAATAATGGTCAGTCTTCCTGGGAACACTCAATATTATTTGTAACCACTAAACTCTTTCTTTTCTATAAGATAATATGTAGGAATTTGATTTTTGCCTCTCACAGAAAATCACTAGTTATCATCAACCATTCCATGAAAGTTTCTTTGGAATTCAAGTTATTTCTTTATGTATGCATTTTAATGGAAATCCTAGTAGTTTTGATTTGGTCAATTATCTCCACTAAACTATGATATCCTATAATATTAGATAAAAGACTACGCAATTGAACTTCACATGAAATCACCAGCTACCATTAGTCTTTCCATTAAAGCTTCTTTTTTATAATCATGGCAATGAAGTCATGTGAGTTTAAATGAGGACAACACCACATTTGTAACTGAATTCTTGATCTGTATAGATATTATTTTTTATGATTACATCTCCATTGTTTTTTGGATATGATCTTCTTTGATTTATTTTGTCAGGGTAATCTGAAAAAAGACTCTACAGATTTCATAGATTTTGAAAAAATAAAAATAGCTCTAAATACCTTTCCCTAAATCTAGTTTTTAGTTGTTAAAATGTTACATTTGGATTTTAAGATGTGATTTTTTGTATATTGTATTTTTGTCGATGCATCATGTAATATTTCATACATGATGTATGTTTGAAATGGAAATCCTCAGCTTATACTTTTGATACAGTGGTTCTCTCTTCCATAGCCTATATATCGTTAGGGCGGTATAGTATGCAATACAAATATGCATTTGAAAAATGAGAAAACCTATGCATGTTATCTAGAAACTTATTGCATTAATGATAAGTGTAATGATCACGAAGTGGTTGTTTCAAAGGTAATACAAGTGGTTTGGAATCCATTGCAATTATCTGATACATGTGTTCACATGAATTCATGAGTTTGGAATTATTATCAATGTAGGTGTGCTACCATGCATGTAATACAAAAATGCATTTGAAAAATGCAAAAACCTATGCATGCTACCTACAAACTTATTGTGTCAATGATAAGTGTAATGATCTCGGAATAGGCATTTCAATGACCATCCCATAGGTTTGGAATCCATTACCATTATCCAGTTCATGTGTTCACTCAAATTTTTCATTTTAGAATTATTGTCAATGTAGGTGTGCTAGCTAGATCACTTATTTCAACATTTCTTATTATAATGAAATGTCCCAACGGCCTTTTCCCCAAGATTTATTTCTTTTATCCATTATCATTTTCTATAAATCTATTCTCTTAACATATATTTCATGTAGTCCAACCAAATATGACTACTCTAACATGCAATTTGTTCACTACATTCACAACAACTCCCGAAATGATCTCAAATTCACGAGTTCATAGCAATTCCATCATTTCAGTTGTTCACATATTAATTTCAATTAAATATAACACAACATGCATTCACACAATGCATTCAAATAATGCAATCAAGCATATATACCATCATGTATTTGTGCATATTCACCATTTTCACAGTTTCTTAACTATTCATGCACACCTACTTAATGTATCCTTGCATTGATCCTAGAATACCATACTATATTTTTTTACCTGATGTATTCCACCATGATGAATTGGAAGGTTTATCCAATGCCTTGACACATCATCCAACCACCTCCCAATACTTTCTCGACCATCTAGACACATTCCTCTTTATCCCAACACAACACCAGGTGCACTCAATGTTGGCAAGAAAATTATAGTCCAGGACACCAATAAAAGTAGGGGGACCATTGGACACTTGTGCAGTGCTATAGCCTTTCCATATGCAACTCATCATGGCCTCACACATGGATAGATTTATTGGTATTCACTTCTATAATAGGATTATATCTCTTGACTGACCTTGGTTATTACTCATAATCAACACAACATGACATGTCATTTATTTTATATAAATGCATTCAAAAAGTTAAACAACTTGTATATATATGAGGCCTCCTAACTTTACCCCACCAAGTGGAATATCATTCCCATAAATGAATTCTAATTACCAAAAAATATCACTTCAAATATTAAATCTTGATTGAGGGAATTCTTACCTAAATTCCCTTCAACATCTCTAAAATATAAGCACACCAAATTAATACATGCATGGACGCCATCATTTTATTGCATGCTAGATGATCATTGGTGTCCCATGGAGGTTCATATACTCTTTAACCGCCCACTTAATCAACATTTTATTGTCCTCCTCTTTTCTTCATAACACTAATGGTCATATGTAGAAGTAGCATCATCAACATCTTCAACCATGCTATTAACCTTTTGTTGGTTACATAACCATCATTATCCACATTAAACCATTATAACATCTTTATTTCATATATACATTGGTAGACTATCATTAGTGTGTGTGTGTGTGTGTGCGCGCGCGCGCGTGCACGCACACACTCTACATCATTCTCAATGTGCCCTCTACTACATATTTATTCCATCTATCTATCTCTTGCATTTCCAACATTCCTATGCTTTAAAAATATTCACTTATAGTAGCTTTATCAATACTAATAAATTTATCAAAGTAACAAGAGATGAGTTAAGAAATTCTCCCTCATTATCATGGCTTCCTCACTCACCATGTTCATCCTTTGTTGCTACAACAATTGCATCACATTTCTTTAGCATTTTCTAGCTTCCTTTGTTATCTTTGGTGGTCCTCAAATATCATTGTATTCTTGAATATTATGTGCTATTACTTTGAACATATATTCATTGTCGCTCCATTTTTTTAAGCGCTTTCCATCCAAGCTCAACATGGCCACTTTACATTTCTATCTAATTTACCATATGGGTATAATATCTTCTTCACCATCTGCCTCTTTTTCTATGTCAATCTTGTCCAGCTTTACTTTGCCCGAACTTTCCAACACTTATGGTGTTGTAAATTGTATTTAATCTAGCTTAATATTGAATTTGTAGTCTTATTAACCACTCTCTTCTCCTTTTGCCAATTTGGACTTAGCCTTGACTTCATAAGTCAACATTATAGCACATTGTAATGTTGTATTTATATCTTCTTTTTCAATTTCACATAGACTACTCTAGAGCCTACTCTATTTTACACCCAAATGTGACTTCAAATGGAACTTCCAACATTTCATAGCATTACAACTAATTCCCTTCCATATTCATACAATGTCCTTTCAAATTCCATTGTCTTTTGTAAACAATGCCCAACATATATATTTTTTCCTTCTCATGTGCTTTCTTAACATTTCCATGTTGGAATTCACTATGCTTATTATATTCTTCTTTGATTTTTCATCCATTTATACACTTGGAATGTACTCAACATTACTTATCTTCATTCCTCATCCATCGTGTTAATTTAGCATTGGAATCATTCCTTAGTGTTTTACTATCTTCTAACTAGCTTATGCATCTACATTGTGGCATCCTCTACCATTATCTCTCATTTTCCATGAGCTTTACTCAATTTTGGAACTCCTCTTCACTTCATTGAGTAATTCTCTATGAAATCTCATTCCATCCTCCAAGACAAATTTACACATAATGGAATTTTTTATTCTTCCATTGGAACCTTTTATGAACCTTCATTAATTTTTCCACTAAATTCTTTACAATTTGAACCATACTTACACTATGCACTCTAATATCACAAGTGGATGTACTTCTCTAAATTCTTTAGACATAAGTTGATCATTCCTAACTTGTAGCTCTCCAAGCATTCATACACTTTTCTATAGAGATGATTCACCCATCCCATGAACCACACATCACTACATGAGGTCATTATTTTCTTTTCCTTGGCATATTTTTCACTACCATACTAACCTCCATCAATTTTTTCTTTGTAACATACTTTGCAACCATTATTACTTAATTTCCTTTCTTTAGATTCAGAGGTTATTAATGTTACATTAGCCTTTTATGCATATTGATGGAATCCTTCACTTGTTGGTTTGTTCCATGCTTCTTATTCATCTCATGGTTACTTGGTTATACAAATTGACCAACTATAATGGTCATGACACTCACAGCTGTCTTAAACTATCTGTTAGTATCTTCCATACCCTTGCTAAATATTCTCTTGTGGCATAGAATATTCAGATTCAATAACCAAGAGATCATGTGACTCTTAATACCTATCATTATTTCTTTGTTTCATATATTGTCAATTATCATAACCAAGTCCTTCCCTATTTCTTCTTCTGTAATCTTAATTTCAATGTTTAATTACAACAAATTTTATTTATGCCTTTCTTTCTTTCTTTCTTTTTCAAGGCACTGACTTCTTGATTCTTTTATTCTTCATGACTGCACTTGAAATTAATTTTGTAACATACCTTAACATTCCTCATTCATGGAATTTGATTATTTTCATAACAAACCTTTCCATAACACTCTCTCCTTTAGTGTCCTTGTTCATCCTTAGTTCTTGGTTCAATCCTCCCACCTGCTACTAAACAACCATTAACATTTCCTTGCTTTTGCACCTTCAAATGTTCCTCCTCACTACTGCACATGCAACATCATGTAATATATTCAAATTTTGTTGATCAATATTCACATCTGGTATGTACCTCTATCACCTAATTTTATTTTTTCCAAAAATAAAACTACTTTAGAAGTCTTCCATGTTTTACAGTTGCATTGCTCATTGAGCCCATATGTCTTGTTACTGCAACTTCCAAAATCAACCACATGCATATATTGAAAACTTACACTTTCTACCATGTTCTCCTATGGATTAACTTTCCAACAACTATATTGATTCCTAAATCTAAGTTCTGAGCTTAAAGTTACTGCTCTATGAATTTGTCATTTATGCCCAATTGTGCACTTTTCTCACTAGCACAATCAAGCTTAGAGGTCAACTTTTTCCACCCGCGGAAGAAAATATATGGAGAAATAGGAAAAATTTTGTATCAGGATCAAATAATAATTAGAATTATGAGTACACATAAACTTTCATATTGGTAAACTGATACTCCAGTCAATTTCTGCATCAGTTTGGAATAATCAACTTTGTCCTTTTTACATTAATTCCCCAAACTTGGAAGTTTAGCCAAAATTATTATTTCCCAGGCAAAGAAAAATTGGGAAATCTTCAATAGGACAAAGTTGTATGGATTGTTGAGGAGGTAAAATATTGATTAGTATAATTTTTCCAGATTAGTGATCAGGGATCCCTTTTCCTCCTATGAAGATCCCAAAAATCCCCAAAAAGTCTTATGGAAAAGTTGGTTTTGGGATATTTTTGCATCTCCATTCCAAACCCTTTGGAATTTGGCCAAATTATCCACTGGGTTTCTTCATGTGTACCCCCATTCCCCACTGTCAAAATTCAATCAGTAACAAGACCTATGTCAAGGAGTACCACACTATTCTTCAAAAACACTAAACTGCAATTTATGAAATTTTGGAGTAGAATTGGCTAATGACCCTCACTGACACTTCTATGGTCCTCCTCACTATGGACTTATCCTGAAATTTCACTTAATTATGGGCTTTTCTACTCATGTTATGGAAAAAACAAGATTTTGGCTCCAAACTTTTTTTTAAATATACCTTTATCCTATTGACATGTCATCCTTGCTGACATGGCATGACACATTCCTAATGATGTGGTAGTGGGGTCCTATGTGTCACCCCCCTTGTCTTCCATGTCATCGACCTTAGCACCTCACATGCCAGGTTAGGTTCCAGTGGCCCAGTCTTACCTTTTCCTTTATATATATATATATATATAACTTTAATATTATATTTAATTAAATTAGGGCCCCACTTGTACATGTTTGTCCTTATCCATCCTCCTAGCACAATTCTGACCACCAATGGGATAAGGGGTCACACTCTCCCCTGACATACTCCACTTGGCACACCATCCTTGGTGAATGTGATCGATTGGGGTCTCATTTTTGACACTCTCTACCGATGCACAGGTTTCCCAACATAGATCTTAGATCAATGACTAATATTTGTTACAGGCTGATAACTTGCCCACAATTTAATTTACTTTGATGGTCCTGTAACCTCTTACCCCCCTCATACTTCTTGGGGGACATGCATCACCATGATGATGATTATGGACTCTTGGGAACCCTTTGAAAAATCACCTTACATGGGCTTGTAAATTTCTTTTCGCGGTGTGGTTGCCCCATCATCGTGGCCCTGCCTCATGTCAACCACCCGTGCACCCTGACTTCCCTTGAAAACACCCTGATGCCTTCATGTCACCCTTCCATTCCACTTCAATGATACAAGTTCACATCACCAACACCCTCCACGTCAATTTTTTTTGTGTTTTCAAAAATTCATTGCTTTGACAAAGAATTCTAAAGCACACTTTTTCATTGGTGGTCCACCTATTTTGATGAAATGCACCAATGAATTATTTATTCATGTGCACCATATATGATGTTGTCAGTGACATTTTATCAAATTACTAATGCACTAGTGTGAAATATTTGTCTAAATTCACCAATATAAAATCCTCTACACAAACCTCCACTCATCGAGCCAAAAACATCTATAATATCTCTACAAAAATATTCATAAAAGTATCTACAAAATTTTCCTTTTTTATTTGTAGAGGATTTAAGGAAGGTTCTTTTGAAAATCTTGGGCCATAAATTAACATTAAAAACCTTTGCAAACCCTTATTTTCCTAACAATATTTTCATGTGAGTTCTTCCTCACCATCCTTGACAAGAAACAATGGTGGACAATCTTATAGAATGACTTTACACTTTCTACATATGTGGTACCAACAATTAATAAAGAAAATTGAGCATATTACAAGCAAAGTCCCCGTGACATTGTTGTTTAGTTGTTATATGATCCAGGTGGATATCGGTGACCACCCACCTTTCCTAGCTGGCTCAAAACAACTTTCTAGCAATTTTGATAATTTACTATTTTTAGCAGTTTTTCGGGTCCTGAACTTCTGGAGCCGTTTTGAGGCCCTAAACAACGTTTTTTTGGGGTATGTTGCAATCACAAAAATGAAATTTTGTGCAACTGTTGTATTCCTTGGATAGATCTTTCCAATAGGATATCATACGCCTAAAACGAAGATCATATGCAAAAGTTACGACCCTGGGAAGTTGATGAATTGACTTACCCAAACGGGGCCCACATGACTTTTGGCGCTTCATCTCCTAGGGTTAGGTTTTTAGATGTTTAGGGTTTTTGAAACACTTGTTTATTTTAAAAAGGCCTTGAGAGCCTCATTGTAATCATCTTCTTGTGAATTAGCGCAACCGTCACATCTCTTCTCAAAGATAAGCCGCCACCATTCCAGCAAGCTTGTTTTCCGCTGCATTTTACAGTTTCAGCTTATTTCCTTATTGAATAGAAAACTAGTTTTACTGTATCTCTGTTATTCTGTGTTAAGCATTTGGTAATAATTTGTAGTCATTTTGTTCTGCTCATAAAATCCGGATCAATGGTATCATAGAGGTCTGCTCCTTGTCGTCTTAATGCATGTCCCCAACGAGGTCGGAGTACAAATATTTGGGTCTCGAGCTTGTTTCTCTTGAGGACAAAATCTCTCACACACCCAAGTGACCTCTCATGGAAGGAGAAAAGAAAGATGATGGGACAGGAGATCCTTTCAAATTGTTGATTGAGGAAGCCCTCACGCAACAGAGGAACGAGATGATGGATAATTTCGCGCAAATCCTTCGACGACTACCAACAAGCGACGCATCTTCTTCGAGCGGAGGCACCGCCCCCTTCAAGGTACAAATAAACTTCGATATTCCTATATTTGAAGGTCAGATAGACGCAGATGATGTAGACAAGTGGTTGAATCTACTAGAAGGGTATTTCTTTGTCCATAACTTTTCGAATAGAGAAAAGATTACTTTTGTGCTCCTCAGAGATGTTCCCCATGTCAAATATTGGTGGGAAAATTTCTGTGAGCAAAAGGAAACAGAGGAACCTTCATTATTTACAGTCACGACCACCTGGGAATCCTTCAAAGATGTTATTAAGGAACAATACTACCCTGTCGGAAGTTCTGACGACTTGTATACCAAATGAACCACACTGCGGTAAGAAAGAGGCCAAGCAGTGCCAGATTTCACAAATATCTTCCATACCTTGCGCACCAAGTTGGGTATCAAAGATTCAGAGAGACATCTAGTGCTCAAGTATCGCGGTTCTCTGCATAGATACATCCAGACCGAAATGGAATTTCTGGACATCTCATCCTTGGGCGCAACCTACCGATATGCCGTCAAAATCGAGCAGAAGCTTAAACAAAAGACGCGACAATTTGGGTCGGGGAACCCCTCACAACAAAAGCCAGGAAAGGGCGGCCCCAACCCACAGAACAAAGGGCAGAGAAAAGATGCACAGTATCAGGACAACCAGTCTAAGCTGCAAGCAAAGAAGGACACCGGAAAGACAAAGAAAGATACCGGGAAGTGGTGCAACTTCCATAAGATCCCTTGGGATAACATTGCTGACTGTCGCTCAAAGCAGATGTTGGTGGCTGAAGTGAAATCCTCTGAATCAGATGTGGGTTCTGACTCTGAGTCAGAACCAGAAAGGGGAAGACGGATCATTGACGCGGAACCCAATGCCACCGTTGCTACCACCAAGCTCCAACATGGTGAACCAGATGAGCCAGAAGAAGGAGAACACCTCTTCCATTCCCAGATGTGGGTAAAAGGCACCCCACTGCACTTCATTGTTGATAGTGGTAGCCAGAAGAACCTCATCTCAACAGAGGTCGTTAAGAGGCTGGCCCTGCCGACAACGCCGCACCCACAACCCTACACCATTGGATGGCTCCACCAAGGAAGCAATCTCTGTGTCAGCCAATAGTGTCGATTGTCGTACGACATCAAGCCCTTCAAAGATGAGGTATTGTGTGATGTTGCTCCTCTCGAAGTTTGTGATGTTCTTTTGGGCCAACCTTATTTATGGAAACGTCATGTTGTATATGAGTCTAGGACTCATAGTGTTATTATTACTTTGAACAGGAAATTGTACAGGATACCCAAGGTTGTCCCACCTAGTGCTATTTCCTTAATCTTTGCTAAGCAATGCAGGAAGGTCATCTCTTAGATGGGGAAGTTTGTCTTCTTTGTGATCTACTCTCAGAATGAGAGAAAAATCACAGCCACATCCAGGGTCTTTGAGGCTGACCTCTCCACACAGCAGAAGCAAGTAGATAAGGTCATGGAAGAATACTCAGATATCTTCTCCTCGCCTACCGGGGTACCTCTGCACTGCCAGGTCAAGCACCCCATCGATTTGACCCTCAATGCACCGCTGCCCAATGGGCCAGTCTATCGTCGCTCTCTGTTAGAGAATGAGGAGATCAAGCGATAGATCCAAGAATTGCTCCACAAGGGGCACATCCATCCTATCTCATCACCTTGCGAGAGTCCAATCGTGATGGTATAGAAGAAAGATCCAACCTGGTGACTTTGCATTGATTATCGGGCTCTGAATAAAATCACAATTAGAAACCGGTACCCGATTCCCCGAATCGACAACCTCCTTGATCAACTCATGGGGGCCAAATACTTCAGTAAGATTGATATGAAGTATGGCTACCACCAGGTCCCGATAGAACAAACAGATGTATGGAAGACCGCCTTCAAGTCAAAGGAAGGCCTTTTTGAATGGTTGGTCATGCCCTTTGGTTTGACAAACGCTCCAACCACTTTCATGAGGATGATGGATGATATCTTGCAACCATTCACCAATACTTTTGTAGTAGTGTATCTTGATGACATTCTCATTTACAACAAGACTTGGGCCAAACACTTGTAGCATATTCAGTAGGTTCTACACACCCTGCGACAGCACAAGCTATATGCCAACTCGGAAAAATGATCCTTCGGCATGGACATGGTCCATTACCTAGGCTACATCATTGATCAACATGGTGTACATGTGGATCCAATGAAGATCCAAGTCATCCGTGACTGGCCAGCCCCAACCACACTCACGAAGCTTCGGAGCTTCTTGGGCCTTGCCAATTTCTACCACAGGTTTGTGTTGGGATTCTCCCATATTGCATGGGCCCTCAGCCAAATAACCAGGGGTGGTGGTAAGGTGAAATTTGCATGGGGCCAGCCCCAACAACAAGCGTTCGATGATTTGAAGCAGCGCTTGTGCTTAGCCCCAGTCCTTTCACTACCAGACCTGCATCAACCCTTTGAGATTGAGACTGATGCTTCAGACTATGATGTGGGTGTCGTTCTCATGCAGCACGGCCACCCCGTGGCCTATCATAGTGCGACACTATCAGATGTTGTCCGTAAGTACCCTACTTACGACAAAGAAATGTACTCCATTATGCAAGCCTGCCGCCAGTGGAGACATTACATTCTTGGGAGGGAGACAGTCATCCACACTGATCATAAGCCACTTCAATTCATGCAGACACAAGGAAAATTGCAGAATGACCGCCATCAAAAGTGGTCCACATACTTGCAGCAATTCCACCTCAACATCAATTATAAAACAGGAAGCACCAACTGTGTCGTTGATTGCCTCAGCAGACCACCAGTCGCGACACTCACCATAGTGCTAGACTCCTGCAACCATGAGACCTCTGGATGTCCCCAACTCTATGAGACAAACCCGAACTTTGCCACCACCTACCAAATGTTGAGTGCAAAGGCAGTTGTCGATAATTTCCATCTTTAGGATGGGTTGTTGTGTCGTCTGGGCCATATATGTGTTCCCTCAAGTGAGCAAGCGAAGATGATCTAGGAAGCCCACTACAGTCGGGTGGCAGGACACTTCGACGTCGAAAAGACAGTGGCGATGCTACAAAAACATTTCTACTGGCCGAAACTTCAACAAAAGGTCAGCAAGTATATTAGGTCTTGCACTGCTTGCGCTATTGCCAAACCAACCACTAAGAAACAAGGCCTATACACCCCTCTTCCTACTCCTGATAGACCATGGGAATCCATCTCGATGGACTACATGTCGGGCCTCCCATCCACCAAGTGGGGAAATGACTGTGTTTTGTGGTTGTCAATCGCTTTTCTAAGATGGCGATTATGGTTGCTTGAAAGAAGAGCATCACAGCAGAAGCCACTGCCAAGCTCTTCTTTGAACGAGTCTGGGTACATTTTGGAATCCCACAAACCATTGTCTCAGATCGGGACAGTCAATTTCTCAGCACATTCTGGTCGAGCCTCTAGTCACTGCTGGACACCAAGCTCACCAAATCCATGGCCTTCCACCCCCAGACAAATGGCCAAACTGAGGTCGTAAATCGAATGATCGTGCATATCCTGTGCATGTATAATTCCAAGCACCCTCGCACATGGGATGAGAGTCTTCCCTATGTCCAACATAGCTACAACCGAGCCCTGCATAGCTCAACCGACCACAACCCCTTTCAGGTGGGGTTGGGATTCCAACCATTGGGTCCCATAGATGTTTCACTTCCCCTTGCGGTCACCTCGACCGACTCCTCTTCTACTCCAACTGAGGCTGACAAAGCCACCCGATTCATTGAGAGGATCCATCACATCTGCCAACAGGTTCAGGATATCCTATAGAAGTCTAATGACAAGTACAAGCAGCGTCATGATCAACATCGGGTTCCACATAAGTTTCAGGTGGGCGACAAAGTTTGGTTGCACTTGCAGAAAGAACGCCTTACAGGACCCCATCGGAAGCTTCGCCCACTTCGATATGGGTCGTACACCATCACCAAGGCTATGGGGGATAATGCTTTTGCGCTCAACATTCCTCCTTTCCTTGGCATGTACCTAGTGTTCAATGTGGACCTCCTTCGGCCTTATTTCCCACCATTATTGGACACCTCAGACGTAGCAGAA
>ML778022.1:472722-489072 GCA_009831015.1 Picea engelmannii | reverse complement strand
AAGTGGCTCACCCGGGGCCAAATTCAATAGAAATTTCCTCATCTGATGGGGGAACTCAACACAATGGAGACCATTGCTTCCTAAGGATGGAGGATTGATCCAGGTGGATATCGGTGGCCACCCACCTTTCCCAACTGGCTCAATACAACTTTCTAGCAATTTTGATAATTTACTATTTTTAGCAGTTTTTCGGGTCCTGAACTTCCGGAGCCATTTTGAGGCCCTAAACGACGTTTTTTGGGGTATGTTGCGGTTGCAAAATTTCTAGATCTTTCCAATGGGCTATCATATGCCTAAAACGGAGATCGTATGCAAAATTTACGACCCCGGGAAGTTGATGTACTGACTTACCCAAACAGGGCCCACATGACTTTTGGCGCTTCATCTCCTAGGGTTAGGTTTTTGGATGTTTAGGGTTTTTGAAACACCTGTTTATTGTAAAAAGGCCTTGAGAGCCTCATTGTAATCATCTTCTTGCAAATGAGCGCAACCGTCACATCTCTTCTCAGAGATAAGCCGCCACCATTCCAACAAGCTTGTTTTCCGCTGCATTTTACAGTTTCAGCTTATTTCCTTATTGAATAGAAAACCAATCTTACTGTATCTCTGTTATTCTGTGTTAAGCATTTGATAATAATCTGTAGTCATTTCGTTCTGCTCATAAAATCCAGATCATTATACCAAGCACACTTTTAGATTAATTAGTTGGCATACTCTTATATTAATTAATTGGAGAATATTTTTATGTTGTTACAAATCCTCTTTGCCTTAGGATCTGTAAAGATGTTTATTTAAATAGTAGAAAAGAATTGAAAAAATACAAACTAAAGTATAAATTTGACTTCCATGTTACACATTTGCATTAAAATTATGGTTGCAACTCCATCTACTCCTTTTGTTGTTGGGTCAAATGATTATACATTTCATAGAACAAATAAGTCTATATTAAGCTTTTTCTAGAATTTATTTAATTAAGTAAAGTGCATTCATAGTGTTTACTGGAATCTCCATTACACTCCCACACACTAGAATGGAGTGGGGATCTTCAAAACTCATATAAAGACTAAGGCTCTCAATGTGAAGTGGAACAATCAATTCTTTAGAAAATGGAGGAATTATGCACTTCTAATAATTTCTCATTATATTTTAGGCAAAGTAGAACTTTTAGACTATGCTATTATACCAATTAGGAAGCTCATTTTTCAAGAAGTCATATGCTATTATACCAATTAGGAAGCTCATTTTTCAAGAAGTCATGGTTGGTTAGAATTAGGAAGTTTTTTTTTGAAAAAGTTATAATTAAATAGAACTTACAATCTTTAATTGCCACCTTAAACATGATTAAAACTAAAAGAACTTTTGTTACTTAAATAATTAGAAAATCTTGAAAGGTCATTAATTCCTTTTTATATTGGAAAGATTTGGAATTCATATTTATCTATTTGGAATGGATACTTAATTTAGTGTTTACTTATCATCTTTCATTTAAAAAAAAACTTTATTTAAATAACTGTGGTTCTCAGTCTTAAGATTTTTCAAAATAATCATAATTATATGTGACATATTTAATTATTAAACTAAAAAATGATTTTTTTATTTCTAGTTGAAGTAGCACATCAAACTTAAAATGAATTTATATATATGATTTTAAAATATGTAAAAAAATTCATTAAAATCCATCTCTTAGTAAAATTAACTCTTCGATTTGAGAACAATTAGTGGCTGAAGGACTAGAATTAGATGTATTAAAAACTTAAAAATGTATACGATAACTTATGGGTATAACTAGTTGTGCCATGAAAAAAATTTAAAAAAAATTATAATAAATTTTAAACATTCACATTGTTATTTCATCCAGTAAAATACAAAATACAATAAAATACAAAATACAATAGTGGTTAAGAAACTTTTTATAATTTTTTTTATAAAAAAAAATGAAACTTTATTTTGATTGTACTTTATATAAGTCATAAACTTTGTCATTTTAAAATCTTAAAATTATGGGATATGATAGTCTAGAAAGCCTTAAACATTTATTTTGATTTTGTTACTTATTTATTTTGATTTTGTTACTTGGCCATTTGATTTGAGTAAAAGTTGCTATCAAATTCATATTTGGTTTGTGTAAAAGTTGCTATCAAATTCATATCTGAAACTTCTCTAATTTCCATTTCATATAGTTGTTAGTACACAAGTTACTTTGGGATTAGACATTTTCAAGCTGACAAAACAATTTAATACGAGCGTCCATTTCATATAATTGTTAGCTTCCATTTCATTTCTTAGTAGACAAGTAACTTTGGGCTTAGATATTTTCGAGATGACAAAACAATATAATTTGTCGATATTTTACTTACGATGCAGGTTCAAAATATTGATTTTGAGAGCATAGTTGGACATTTTTGTTTTAGTATTTGATTAAATCCCTATTTGCATCATGACCAACTTATTATATTAATACCCTCGGATGGGGTGCCATGTAGCAGAGCCGAGCCACGCGGGATAACGTCGGGATGCACCATTAATACATCCACCGACGGCCATCCCCTCAGCAATTAAACAAGCATGAATCCGTTCAGCACAATCCAGGGGATGAGCCCCTTCGCGCAAGTGATCGATACAACGCACCAGCGCACTCGGAAGCAAGCCTTAATGGCCATGGCAGTCGTCGTTGTCCTCCTCCTTATCACCCGCCTCGCCAGCATTGAGCAACATTCGCTCACTGCAGAGTCGAATGCAGAGTTGAATTTCGCGGAGCCGCATTTGGCAGACCCACTGGAGCTTTGGAATAGAGCCATCCACTCGCAAGGAACCTTGGACATCTCCAGGGTCTTCATTATGCCCAAAGCACGAGGCAAGTCGCGTCGGAGAGCAACTTGGTACATAGCCGAATCTCGCCGGCAGAGGCAGAAGAAATTCGAGCAGGCGCTAGCCATGGCGTCCTTGCGAAGACACAGGAAACCTCGAATGCCTCCAATGGCATACGTGGAAGAGATCACCCTGGACGAGGCCATGCAAAGCTATCCGAAGCTCCCTCTGTTCACAGTCCCGGACAATTGGAATCCTCCCATTGATTTTGGCACCGATGACAAGATTTTGCCTTCGAGCAAACCGCTTGGCTCCAGTGGAATTCGCCCGACAGAGGAATTTACCACCTGCTATGTTGAAGAAGAGATCTCGTCCTGCGCAACAGGAAGACAAGACTCAACCCCTGGTGCACCAATGGAGAAGGCGACCCAGCTATCCAACTGATCGGCACATCACGACAGCGTAGCACATGCAAGTGAAGGAGAAACGGGGCCAATTCCCTCGGCCTCTGTTGACGGCAATTGGCAGGACCAGCATCCTTTCACCAATCTGGGGTACCTAGCTCTAATCTTTGATATGCGAAGACTGTTGGACGGCCAAATCTTTCGCATCGCCCGAATCGACCATCGACTCGACATGTTGTTCGCTGCTCATTCCAGGACTCTCCCTAAACGGTAATGCCCTACATGCGCGCAAGCTTACGTGTTTCCAGCAAGATGGCGAAGGCACGGGAATGAGGACGAGCCGGCTGGATAAGAGGTTCAGTGATGTTCTTGGTTAGCAATCTTTTTTTTGTTTCCGAATTAGGCTTTCGCCCAGTTAGATCTTAACTATTTTGTAACTAGGTTTTCAACACATAGATTAAACTTAATGGCTAGGCGTCCTGGTTTCCTTCGGGCAGGACTGCACTCTGATAGTTTTGTTTGCTTGGAAACAAATGGCATAGGATGCCCAACTATCTCGGTTTCCTGTTTAGGCGGGACAACTGGCATCGTAAACAGTTTCTGTAACTTGGCAATGATAATATAACAGGTTCCATCCTTTTTTACTTAAAAAAAAAAAAACTTATTATATTAATAACATCTCTATCTTAAAAAGTGGTAAAATAATCTCTCTTTTAATCTAAAATTTCAATTCTCAATTTTATGGTTAAGAATCAAAGATTCTAGCATATTTTAGTTGTCTCCTAAATCAACAAATAAGATTTTCAATATTAACCTCCTTATAAATACATTTATTTATCATCACTGAACTAGTTTACCATTTCACATTTACCTCGTATTAAAAAATTACAACGGCTTATCAAATGGTCCGTGGGGTTAAAAAATTACAAAACTCATTGTATGCTTATGAAACACATCGTGTCTCTGTACCTTAATTAAGTTAATCTACCTTCCGGTTAAGATCCCTCCGTTTAATTAACCTATATTGTGCAAATTTATACTGCGTTATATTCATAGAATAATTATATTGTTTTATACAATAACTCTACTGCCTTCAATTCATTTTAAATTTTTACAAGTCATTTTAATTTTATACAATAATTTTTCTACGTTAAATTAATTCATACCGTGTTGTGTTGTTTTGTACGATAATTTATTTTATATAATAATTTTATTTTATACCATGTTGATCACTTTAGATATATTAATTAATATAACATATTTTTATATTACATTCTTAATTAATATTTTATATGAATTAATCCTACGTTTAAATAATGTTGTGTGTCGATAGACGTGCTTATATTGGAAATGGGGTTTCAAATTATAAGTTTTTTTAATAATAAATATTATATTCCATCGGTTCACATTGTGTTGGAATAGGTAGTGGCGGCCTCAAGCACATAGTGGGGAGGGAACAATATTAGGGAAAGTTAATGCATTGAAGAATTTGATCACGGAGAGTTTTTGAGTGGTGTGGGGAATTTGATCATATAATACGAGTAGTGAATTGGTGATTCTAGTCCCTAGAAGAGTCCCTTTCCAAAGGTATGCATCGTTTGCTTTTTGCTTTTATTTATTTATTTTTAACGATTCTGTTCAGTTTGTTTTAATAGGATTTTTCATTCTTATTCATTATTTTTTTATAATTTGGATGCTTAACTTTTTTTTGCAGAAGAAAAATGGCTCAAGATTATATTGATATATAAACTTTTTTACATCAACAATAATGGGCTCCCAAGAGATTGAGTCTAAAATGTTGGTAGCACAAAAGAATATCTCAATCTTCACAACAATGAGTACAAGGGGTCCTCGGGCAGATGTGAATCAGACATGAAGAGTAAGAAAATGACTCCAAACCGAAAGGAAATGACAAAACAATAAATAGTAACCCTAAAAAACTTTTCCAGTAGTGTTTTCTTCCTCTTTTTTTCTTTTTTTTTTTCTTTTTTTTTAAAGAAATTTAAAGTTTGTTGAGGTCCTTCGATTCCATTGTTCCAAGTGAAATATATCAAATTACCCTTCGTAGATTCGAGGGCTCTTTTGGAAAGTCTATCTGCTTCTTCGTTTGTTTCCTTGTATATATGTTGATAGTAGGTTCCTTGGAAGTTTTTCTGCAAGTCTCGAACTCTGCGCTTCCAACCTTCAATTTTAGTAGCATGTAGTTTGCCTTTCCATTGTAGCCACTCGATAACGACCTTAGAATCCCCCAATAAAAGAAGGTGATGTAAATGCAAGACATTTTCCAGTATGAAGGTTGCCCACGCTCCAACTAGTTCGACCTTCATATTGGAGCCATCTCCGCAATTGAAGAACCATCTCACCTCCGAGGAATTAGGAATTTTCAAGGTTCCTCCAGCACCACAGGTTGTTCCCTCGTTAATGGATGCGCCGTCGAAGAAGGTCAGCGTATATCCAAGGATATGAGTAATCGGACTCAATCTTAAGGTTCTCGGTCTAAGTTCGGTTTGAGTGTAGGAGAGCAAATTTAAAGTTCTAAGGGTAATGGCACCGGAAGAGGGAAGTTTACCTTCGAATAATGCTTTGTTGCCTCCTTCAACAAGAACCAACAAATAAGGACTGGCAGTTTTTTTGGTGCAACTTTGTTTTGTGTCTAGTTCTCCATGCATTCATTTAAATTCTTCCCCTTCCACTCCAAATTTAATTTCAGAGCTTTAATACACGAGTTCCAGGTCACCTTTGTAAAATGGCAATGGATAAATAGATGAGCGCTATCTTCAGTTGTTGCTCTACAAAGGTAGCATATGTCAGGACCCACCCATCCCTTTTTTAATAAGGTATCCCATGTGAGAATGTTGTGGTCCGTCGCCAGCCTGAAGAAGAGTATAATCTTTAATTGCAGCTTCCACTTCCAAAGCTTGAGTTTCCACCCGAGAACGTTTGGTAGGGAAAGTAATGATAAAATAGCCTTGTAGCAGTTTCTGACCAAAATTTCCCCTGAAGAGTCACCTCCATTCCATAGTAATTTGTCCTCTTTTGCTTGATGGAGCGTAACCCCTACTTGTCCAAGTCCAGCCATGTAACTATTCCATTCTAAAGCTAGAACTCCCACAAGTCCGAGGTCCCCATAACTCTTCCAAATCTCAGTGAGGGTTAAATTATTCATACCTATTGATGCTTGTGCCAGCGAGAGAATGCCCCTATGCTTTAAAACAGTTAAGAGTTCCTCTGAGAGTCGCGCTCTATCCCCCAAGTCTAAAATAGTATCTCGTCCCACCTTCACTTGTAAACCAGATCCAGGCCGCTAGCTGGTCTAGTGGTTAATGGCTGGAAATGCACGCATCAAACTTGTCCAGATTTTTTAGGCTAGATAGTGTTGATGTCAGAAGTGCCTAATCCAGTCAATAATCGAGGAATTGTGTAAATATTTGTCTTTTATAACTTGTTGCCATATACTGGGATGAGTTAGAACTCTCCACAGAGTTGACATGATCAATGCCAGATTAAAAAGAGGAAGATTACAAAAACCCCAGCCTCCTTGTTTTTTTGGTCTGGAGAGGACCTCCCATCTACACAGACGATACTAATGTGCTTCCTGGTGGCATGTCCACAAAAACTGAAACATTAATTTTCTGAGCTTATTTAAAATCAAGCAAGGCAGAATTTCTAAGGACATCCAATAAACATTTTGTCCTTCCAGTACCGACTTTAAAAGTATATATCGCCCTCCCAGTGAAAGCCATCTGTTGCTCCGTTGGTTAATTTTATTTTCCATCCTTACCATCAGCCAATTCCAATCGGCAGTACGCTGAGTCCCTGTCTTCAAAAAATAGCCAAGATACCGGAACCCCAAAGAAAGTTAGTTGAAGGTGTAAGGAAGAAAGATTTTGAAAGAAGACATTTCAATCTCTGAAATGCCTTCATGATGTACTGTCGATTTCAAAGGATTGACAGTCAAACCCGAAGCTTTGCAGAAGCTATTGATAAGTTTGTTAATTACTTGCCATTCTGAAAGGCTCGCCTTGGATAAAAAGAGTATGTCATCAGCAAAGAGGAGATAAAAGATTCTGGTCAATTTGGATACCTTAATCCCCGAAAGGTGTCCATCTACAAAGTTTTGTTTTAATAACAGGCTGAGTCCTTCCATCACCGAGACGAAAAGAAGGGGAGATAAAGGACATCCCTACCTGACTCCCCTTCCACTTCTAAAGAAATCCGAAGCCTCCCCGTTGATGAGCACAACAAAGGACGAAGAGGTGACACAAGTCATTATCCACTTAGTCATCTGTGGCTCCAAACCAATTTTGTGCAGGATAAGCCTGAGGAAATCCCAGTCAATACAATCATACGCTTTTTTTAGATCCAATTTTAGCACTAGAGATTTCAATTTGTATGTTTTGATGTTGTGTAGACACTCATGGGTTGTGCCAATGGCATCCTGGATGCGTATGCCTCTCAGAAAACCCAATTGTTCAGTAGAGATCCTTCCAGAAAGTATAGGTATCAATTGGTTTGCTATGAGTTTTAAAATAATCTTATAACACACGTTGCAAAGTGAGATAGGTTGGTAGTTGTCAAAGGAATCATGTTTATTCGCCTTTGGTATCAGGGTTAGAAAAGTATCATTTATACCTCCATAGATTGTTCCCAATCTTCTTGAATCTTCAACAAATGCTAAAAGGTCCTCCCCAACCAAGTCAAAGAAGAAGATGAAAAATTCAGCGGTCCAACCATCTGGACCCGGGCTCTTTTCCTTTTTGAAATGAAATAAAACTGACTTCAATTCTTCAATAGTAACTGGACAATAAATTGCACGAGAATCCTCCTCATTGACCATCTGTGGGAAAAGATCGACCAACTTACAATGTTCAACTGTATCCAGAGAGATAGATGCTTTGTAATTTTTTTTTAGAAAGGAGGTTGCTTCTTTCTTTAATAATGCCTAATCATTAATCAACATGTCGTTTTCACCTTTGATATCCCAAATGAAGTTTTTATTTCTGTTTCTGGAGGCCATATTATGAAAATATTTAGTGTTGCGGTCGTCGCTAGCCAGCCAGAGAGCTCTGCTATGCAGTCACCACTTTTCTTCCTCTTGGCGAAGTAAAGTGTTTCTCTCCAGTTCCAGATGTCTCAAACTGGTTTCGATAACTTGATCGTTTGGTTCCCCCAAAACTTTGGTAGTGACATATATATATATATATATATATATGGAAATACCACTTTATTATATGAAAACCCTTAGGGTAGGGAAACACCATACAAATGATCATTTTAAGGAAGGGATCCACCCCTGATAACTTTCCTCTTCGAGGGGGTAACCTCTTAATGAGCTATGCTCCAAATACAATACTTCTCAACATGTCCATTACATTGTTTTTACCCCTTTATATAGTGCTACCTACCACCTAAGAACATTCTAGAGGAGGGACCTTCTAGAAGAGGGACCTTTTAGAAGAGGAACCTTCTAGTAAGCCATCTTACATTTATTATGTTCACACTAGGCCTTATTTACTAAAAGTGGCAATCATTCATAACAATACATATACATTATTATTCCCCTTGGGTACCTCCCTAGGTACCCCATATTATTCCCCTAGCTACACTACACAGAATCCCACTACATCAAATTTGCATGACTTTCCTTCAATGATTGGAGAAAGTGAGGAAGCTACTGTTCCAAAGATTGATCCTAAGGCTCTCTTACACTTATTGTGTTCACACTGGGCCTTATTTATTAAAAGTGGCCTTCATACGTAACAATACATATCTAATATTATTCCCATTGGGTACCTCCCTAGGTACTCCATATTATTCCCTTAGCTACACTACATGGAAGCCCATAACATTAAGTTCTCCTGACTTTCCTTCAGTGATTGGATAAAGTGAGGAAGCTATTTTTCCAAAGATTGATCCTAAGACTCGTGATGAGCTAGATTCATGGGAGGATGAGGTGATGCTAGGATCAAATATGCCCTCACCTTCCACCTATGCCATAGGACACCAATATGGCTTACTTAGAAATTGCAGGAGGCTCGTGAATAAGTAGTAGTGCCCAAATCATTAGTGAGAGTGAGTGTACCTCTTAGGAGAAATGCTAGTCATGTAGTATTGATTTATTCCATCCATGAGACTTCCAATTGTTCATGGAGAAGAGGTGTGATGCCTTGATGGAGGATGTTGAGAAGACACTTGGAATTTCAAGTGGGAGACCATGTTTACTTGAAGGTCAAAGCCCAAAAAAGCTCGTTGAAGTTAGGGAATTGTGCCAAGATGGCACCCAGGTTTTGTGGGCCCTTCAAGATACTAGCTCGAATTGGACCCGTAGCATATCAACTTGCACTTCCGGCTAATCTAAAAATTCATAATGTATTACATGTTTCTTTGTTGAAAAAGTATATTCATGACCCTACTCATATGATTGATTGGAACTTGGTGCAGATGGAACCCGAAGGCAAGTTCCAGGTGGAACCCCTGCACATTCTAGACCGGAGAGAAATAGCACTTCGGAATAGAGTCGTCCCTTAGGTAAAGGTGCAATGGAAGCACTTTAGTCTTGAGGAGGCCACTTGGGAGTTTGAGGGAGATTTGTGGAAATCTCATCCAATCCTGTTCCAAGAAAGAAACGAACACTGAGGACAGTGTTTTACTGAAGGGGGAAAGGATGTGATATCTCCAAAAATAAAATATTTTTGAAATTTAAATTTATTGGAAATTTATTTCGTTTTTAGTAAATTCGAATTTGGAAAATTTTTGCCATTTATGGCAATTCCGAATTTTGAATTTAATAATTGTAATTAATTATTATGACTGATGGGCAGAGACCTGATTTGACCCAACTAACTATTTGACTATGACACTTGTATGAAAACATAATATTTTATATTGATTGCAGGAGGACAAATGGAATAGCCATGTTGAATTTAGTTGACCATGACTCCATGAGTGGGTAACATGTTGGAACTACCCCTAGACTGATTGTTTCAAGTGGAAAATCAGTGATTTGGCCATTAGCAGCCCCTGAAAATCAGGGATTTAGAAAGTTGTGAAAATCCCCAAGGGAGGGAAAAAGACCTAGGCAAATTGATAAATAACATATGTGAGGAGGCAGGACGCTGCCGAGTATGCTGGGGAAAGGAGACTACTGGTTTTCTTGCTGTTATGAACACTACAGATTGAGTGTGAGGCAAGAGGAACCTGTTGGAACTGAAATTCATTGTTGAGAAGGAGTTTTGTTTTCAAGTTTTCCCTCATGGACTCATGGTCAGGCTAGGGGGTGAACTGTGCAAGTGATTTTGGCTGCTCGGTTCTACGATTGGGAGGAACATGGTTGTTCCCTTTGTCTTTCCGCGAGTTAGTTCAGATATGTTACTCTAATCCTTATCTGTCTGAATGATTTTATATCTGATGCATTGCACATGTTAAATCTAAACTGAAATGATTCTCATTATCTATTTTAATGATCGTATAATTGATGTAAGGTACTGGTTGTATCTAAATTTAAGTATTTCTATCTCTGTGGGATGAATTAGTTACATATATAGTGAAATCATTAAAATCTGTATGCATCCAATAACCTGAGCGAAGACTGTTCGATTACATGAATATGTGCAGTCCACTCTACTATAGAATAGTTATAAATCATTTCTGAAATCATCTCCTAGCAGCCTCTACGATTGAATTAGAACCTGTACGAAAGTTATAAATCATTTGATATCCTCCTAGAATAATCAAATGGATTTGTATGATTAAGTTCTGGAGATGTTTCCTGAAATTAAAACTTAAAGCAGAACCATATATGTATTAATGGACTTAAACGAACAAACCTATTTACATGTATACATCTAGCTTTGTAATTAAATCGTTTAAGTTGAATTATATATATGCATCAATGAACTTGGAAGAGCAAATCTATTTACATGTATACATTTAATTCTGCAATTTAATTCCTAGGAAGAATTTCCTAGACATAATTATCTATACAGTTGGATTTGAATAGAACCATAATAATGAAGTATATGGGAATGAACATAACTAAGGGAGCAAGTCACTCTAAACCCAATGATATAATAATTATATGGATTTCCTATTACACGAATGAAAAGTTATGTATGCTAGTATCCTACTACAGGAAAGTGAATAATGATTTTAACAGATACAATATCGACGCACGACGCAAACAGAATGTATACGTCTTATATATGCTTTGAACGATCACTATTGTCTATACAAAGGTAGGGTATTCCAATTCAACTATATCGAGAGTCTTGCTGAGAGAAACAAAAGTTCTTAAAATTTCATGACTGTAGCATTACTACGTTTCGAGCAAACAATTGTGAGATTGTAAGATATACTTTAAATTCCTTATTATTCACAAAAAATATTAAGGAAATTACAGAGTAAACTCAATCTATTAAAAAAAATTGAAATTGTTTGAAGGACAAGAATCGATAAAACTCAGAAATCTAGAGATGTGAAACCCTCTTTCTTGAACGATCATCTTTGGGTAAGTTCGGAAGATAAGAACTGCGTTAATGAGAGATCATTCATACAGACATTAATGAGATCAATAAATGATGGTTCCTGTAACTTAAATAGAGATTCCTAAATATATGAAATTACAAAGGTAACAAACAGAATGCTGAGGATAATTTTTCCGAAAATATTTTTCTTTAAAACAACAAGTTTCCTCTGATGATAAGCTTAACAGATTAAAGAATTCCCTCTAACAGTAAATTTGGATCTAGTTTCGCCAATTCTAGTGTTTAAATAATAGTTTATTTCCCTACACCATGCATGACTATACCCATTTCCCTTAAATGGAACAATAACGAAAACAAATCAGGGTTTAACCCTCAGACATCTGATACAGGAAATCAGAGCATGGGAAACGTTACTTAATATCAAGAGAAAGCTACGAACATAAACATGGCCTCCATGCTTTGGAATTGAAGAGCTAGTTTGAGAGCCATTATCACGGAACCCGAGTACCTTTTTCACGACGAGTAGGGGCTGAAACCTGCACCTTGGGTGGTCATAAACCCTGCAAGTTTCATCACTGAAAAACATTAGCAAAATACAGAGTAAGACTTTAAACTTAGATTGAAAGGTAAATTGATAACCACAACTATGTCTGGTGATACTCAACTTAGGAGCCGAATATCAACGTCCACCTGTTGTCGCGCCCCTGTCTTATAAACGACCTTGGCTGAGGGGGAGGATGGTCCCTGGAACTTCTGATGGGTACCCTTGCAACATGCAGAGTCCCATCATTAATACAGAGAATCATATTTTTTTATCAATTACTTTGAAAATAAAATAATAGCAGTGCGAGTTCAAGATTTACACCTTCTTAATAAACCCTTTTACGAACATATCGAAGAGCATGAGGAAAAAAATCATACACAAATTCAAGAGAATTCTCGTGGAAGGTACTCTAACTTAACGAGAGATAGACCCTCGTTAACCCACTATCATACTTCAAACAATATGTATCAGTCACAGATAAAGTCAGAGACGTTAAGAGACAGACTTGACCCTATTTTTAGAACCTTTACCTAGCGTAGGAAAGGACTTCTCTGAACTATTCTAAGTTACTTTCAAATACAGTTACTAGCCACAGGGTCAAAACCAGAAATAATTCCACGAGGACACAAACAACAGACCACGATGTATAATAATAGGTTAAAGAGGTAAAGAGTAGCGACTCAAGGATACAGTGGGAAAACCTCATCTACAACCGGTACCAGAATAGAAATACGTAGACTTCAAACATTATCGTCAAGAGCAAAGGGGGCCATTAAAATCAAAGTAAGGGTCACAAGAAGTAAACGTTTTCATCTTAACCAAACTCTGAACTCTGGTTTCAAATTTAAGATATGATAGCTCTCTTGGAAACTTACCAGGAAGTCGTTTGTGCCGTCGGCTTCACCAAAATTTGATCGCAAAGGTGGTATCCCTTCCCTGTTGAGGAATGCATAATGCAGAACCCTCCCCTTCAGAGTCACAATGGAAATAGAGGAACTGCCTAACCCTAAGAGGAGATGAGTACTACTCATATTAAACACTGAAGGTACGAGCCATGTGTTAGGGAAAAGTTGGCACACCAGGATTGGGAGTGACAGGTGGGAGAGCCATCAGGACTAGCGTTTAGAGGACCCTAATTAATTACAGGGACAAAACTTTAACTCCTCTTGGAAGATACATCTCTCTCCCTTACCAATGAAGATGTGAAGTTAATGGCAGTCATTTCGTGACTGTCCAAGTGGAACTAGCCAATCGCTAACCTTCTGTCGAGTTAGTTATCATTCTATTACCTCCATTGGTGAGATGAGATTTAGTTACAATGTAGTCATGCAGAGAATTGTGTGGGATTGGTCTGGTTTTCCAATCGTTATGATGGGGAACTAAAAGTGTCATAACCACGACGGAGCCATTAAAGAAAATACATTGAAGCGACTCATGCATCGTCATTAATATCATTAACCTGTTCCATGATACGTGTTATGTTAAGGGTATAAATTCTGATAGACATAAAACTAGGTAGGTGTCCTAGTATTAATTCTCAAGGGTATAAACTTGTACACAAAATCTAAAGAGCCCGATATTAACAAGGGATTTAAAACTTGAATCCTATTATATAGGTGGATATATGTATTGTATTGGTATCCATTTAATAATATATGAGTTGGAGAAGTACTAGTAATCGTTGGGAGCCTCTCTTACAAGTTGTTAAGTTAGTATGGCATAAGGTTTTACTCGTTTACAAGTAGATAACCAGGCTTAAATCAGAGCAAAAATTTAAGTATCCGTTCTACGATTTTATTAAAAGAAAATACTGGGGATTAATGTACCAAAAATATATATATATTTTTTATGTTAAATTGGAGGTACATTACACATTTCATGTCGAAAATAATCCGGATCACCCTTTGCAACTCCACCAACCCTATTGTATGGAAATTAATATTGGTTGTGGTCCCAGAATCAACCACTGTCATCTACAACAAAACAATGAACCATGCTATCACAACATCTTGATCATCCAATGAATAATGACCATCTATGAATATGAATGATTATTTCCTCGAAGCAAAAACAACCTGCCAAACTCCATCATCCTCCAAGTCAGCATCATGAGCCAGCATCAACAAATACTACATCAAAACTCTCCAATACATATTGCAAAGACAATCACATATCCCAAGATCAAGTTGATCCTAGAATATAGAGCTTATGGCACAGTCATCAAACTATGCAAGGTCATCTTCAACCTGTCAACATGAGAATCCCTCTCATGTACCTCAAATCCTTTAGTAACTGATCAACCTGAACTAGGTCAACTCCCTTTTGTTGACCTCTTCGTCATGGTTATCGTCCTTTGGGATTTTCTTGGTCACTATACTGCACAACAAGACTTCATTTATCTCTTGCTGTTCCTGTTGTGCTTTCTTCAATTTTTCATTGTCGGCTTTGAAAATCTGCAGCTCAACAATAAGATTCCTCATTGTTTCCAGTACTTCCGTAGGAGACCTTCCGCCACTATTCTGTCTTGGATCTTCATGAGGTTTCTGTTATGAATTTCCTTCCATTCTGATTTCCGCTTCATCTCGAGCTGCCATAATTGACACAAAACAGAAAGGGCTTTCTGTCTGTAACAATAAAGGTTTATTAGTTTGCATAAGTCGAAATATATATTGAGTAACTAAAGTGGTCCTATTCAGGTCCAGTGTTTTAAACTCTTGCTTTGATACCATATGTAATGTACCTCCAATTTAACATAAAAAAAAAATAAAAAAAAAAAATAAAAATTCGTACATTAATCCCCAATATTTTCATTTAATAAAATCGTAGAAGGGATACTTAAATTTTTGCTCTGATTTAAGCTTGGTTATCTACTTGTAAAAGAGTAAAACTTTATGCCATACTAACTTAACAACTTGTAAGAGAGGCTCCCAACGATTACTAGTACTTCTCCAACTCATATATTATTAAATGGATACCAATGCAATACATATATCCACCTATATAATAGGATTTAAGTTTTAAATCCCTTGTTAATATCGGGCTCTTTAGATTTTGTGTACAAGTTTATACCCTTGAGAATTAATACTAGGACACCTACCTAGCTATATGTATATCAGAATTTATACCCTTAACGTAACACGTATCAGGGAACATGTTAAAGATATTAATGACGATGCATGAGTCGCTTCAATGTATTTTCTTTAATGGCTCCGTCGTGGTTATGACACTTTTATTTCCCCATCATAACGAATGGAAAACCAGACCAATCCCGCACAATTCTCTGCATGACTACATTGTAACTAAATCTCATCTCACCGATGGAGGTAACGGAATGATAACTAACTCGATATAAGGTTAGCAACTGGCTAGTTCCACTTGGACAGTCACGAAATGACTGCTATTAAATTCACATCTTCATTGGTAAGGGAGAGAGATGTATTTTCCAGGAGGAGTTAAAGTTTTATCCCTGTAATTAATTAGGGTCCTCTAAATGCCAGTCCCGATGGCTCTCCCACCTGCCGCTCCCAATATTGGTGTGCCAACTTTTCCCTAGCACATGGCTCGTACCTTCAGTGTTTAATATGAGTAGTACTCGTCTCCTCTTAGGGTTAGGCAGTTCCTCTCTTGCCATTGTGACTCCAAAGGGGAGGGTTCTGCATTATGCATTCCTCAACAGGGAAGGGATACCACCTTTGTGATCAAATTTTGGTGAAGCCGACGGCACAAACGATTTCCTGGTAAGTTTCCAAGAGAGCTATCATATCTTAAATTTGAAACCAAAGTTCAGGGTTTGGTTAAGATGAAAACCTTTACTTCTTGTAACCCTTACTTTGATTTTAATGGCCCCCTTTGATCCTGACGATAATGTTCGAAGTCTACGTATTTCTATTATGGTACTGGTTGTAGATGAGGTTTTCCCACTGTATCCTTGAGTCACTACTCTTTACCTCTTTAACCTATTGTTATACATCGCGGTATGTTGTTTGTGTCCTCGTGGAATTATTTCTGGTTTTGACCATGTGGCTAGTAACTGTATTTGAAAGTAACTTAGAATAGTTCAGAGAAGTTCTTTCCTACGCTAGGTAAAGGTTCTAAAAATAGGGTCAAGTCT
>ML778022.1:456523-467463 GCA_009831015.1 Picea engelmannii | reverse complement strand
CCCCCCCCCCCCCCGCTTAAAGGTAGAAAGGTGGGGAGGGTCCGGAATCTCATATGTGCCGTTGATTTGGGCACATGGATGCACGCCGTCCAGATCCATTCACTGTTTACCACGGACACATTTACATTCAAAACTTAGGACAAGTGGGTTTTAGCCCATTCTTTTGCATTCTAACCCCTTTACAAGAAATATCGTTAACATTTGGCTCCATGGGAGATAGAGTCGTCCCTGTGATTCTCTAAGAACTCTTTTGCAGATTCAGTGCCTTGGATGTTGGGCTATGGAGTCATTTATTAGTCCGAAAAACAAAACAGAAACAATATTTACAAAACGAAACAAAAGAGCCGACTGCGGATCACAAAAAACATTTTTTTAAGAAATGCCCATTTACTGGGCCATTGAAAACTTCTTTGCCCTCCAGATCCTGCAACCTGTAAGTGTTGTTTGAAAATACTTCAAGGATATTGAAAGGCCCAAACCAGAGGGCATCAAACTTGTCGTTCTTGCCACTGTCGTCCCTGGGTGCGTCCCACTTGAGTACCAGGTCACCCTGCTTGAATTCTTTCTTTCTGTTCTTCCTGTCAAAATCATGTTTGATCTTCTGCTGATGATTGCAGACTCTATCCATGACCTGTTCTCTGATCTGCTGCACTTCGACCATCTGATAAATCCTTCTGAGAACATGGTTAGATTCCCCTTCAAAGTCTTGGAGGAGATTTGCCACAGGTAAGGTGAGCCGAGTGGGGAAAACGACCTCTATTCCATAAACAAGTTGGAAAGGAGAGACGCCCAGGGATTTCTTAGTTGTCACCCGATTGGCCCAGAGAGAAAATTTGAGCTTTGAGTCCCAGGCCCTTTTATTGTCCTCCAGTAGCTTCTTAATAAGCTTGATCAGACTTTTATTGGAGGACTCTGCCAGTCCATTTCCTTGAGGGTAGTAGGGAGTGGAGTGAATCAGTGAAATCTCAAAACGTTCACAGAACTTGACCAGAGGCTCAGACCGAAAAGGGGAGGCATTGTCAGTGACGATTTTGCCAGGGCAACCAAATCTAGCTATGATATCTTCCAGGAAGCTGATAATCATTTTTTGAGAAGTGCTTCTGGTAGGGACAGCTTCTATCCATTTGGTGAAGTAGTCGGTCGCAGTCAAAATCCATCGGTGCTGGCCACTTGAGGGAGGATGAATTTCCCCGATGAAGTCCAATCCCCACTCCTGAAAGGGTGCCGAGACTACCACAGGATTTAATGGCAGGGATGTGAGTTGTTGCTTTCCTGAGAATTTCTGGCATTTAAGGCAAGCTCTGATTTCCCTGCAGACATCGTGAAACAAGGTGGGCCAGTAATATCCAGCCCGGAGGATCTTGTGAGCCGTGGTCTTCCAAAAATGATGACCTCCATAGAGACCGCTGTGAAAGTCGAACATCACCTTCTGGGCTTGCTGCGGGTTCAGACACCTTAGTAATACCCCCAGAGGGTCTTTCCAGTACAAAGCTTGGTCGATGAGGCAATATCTGACCGCTTTGAGCTTTAAAGCTCTTGCCTTGCTTTTTTCCATCCCATCAGGAGGCCTTAATTCTTGTAGAAAATACAAGACATCCTTGTACCAGGCGCATGCGGCTAGTGGTAAGGCATTCTGGGACTGCGCGTGGGATGACTCAGGTTGCTCGTTGATGAAATTGATTCCCAAGGCTCTGCAATTTGATTCATCCAGCAACTTGGCTAAACCCTTCCCCTTTATCAGCTTGGTGGGCTTGATTTCTAGATTGAATTATATTATTTTGGCAATCCACCTACCTCTTCTTCCGTCTATGTCAGGTTGTATAAGAATTTCCTTCATAGAGGTTGAAGGGACATATGCGGTGATTTTTGAGTGTAATACATAGACTCTGAAATATTTAAGAGCCTTCACCAGGGCATAGGCCTGCTTCTCCATGATCTCGTACCGTAGTTCTGCGTCTCTCAGCGCCTTGCTAAAGAAAGCAATAGGTTGTTCTCGTCCCTGATCATTTTTTTGCAATAAGACTGCTGCTATTGTATCACAGGAAGCAAAAGAAAAAATCAGGAACTCTTTAGAATAATCAGGACTGATAAGCACAGGTGCCTCAGTCAATGCTTTCTTTATTTGGAAAAAATATTCCCTAGGTTCAGCAGTCCATTTCACTTCGTTCCCCTTCCCGAGCATAGTTGTGATGTGTTTCACCAACTCAGCAAAATTTGAGACAAATCTCCTTAGAAAATTTATCCTCCCCAAAAAGGCCTAAACTTCCTTCTTAGATCTGGGAAGTGGCAGGGTCTGAAGTGCTTCTACCCTGTCAGGATCAATTCTCACCCCCTCTGCTTATACTATATGGCCCAATAGTTTTCCCTCTTACATAGCAAACAATGATTTCTTGGGGTTTAAAGATAGGCCATACCTTCGACACTTCCTGAAAACCTTCTTCAAGTGGCAGCGGTGCTCTCTATCAGTCTTGGAAAAGACTGTTATGTCATCTAGGTAAATCACCACAAACTTATCCTTCTCCCCGATGAAAGCTATGTCCATGGCTCGCTGAAATGTGGCTCCCGCATTCATCAATCCGAAGGGCATTTTGGCATACATGAATGTGCCCCAAGGAGTGGTGAAGGTCGTTTTTTCCCTGTCCTCAGGCATGACTGATATCTGATTGTAACCGGAGAAACCATCAATCATGGATATTCTGGACGCACCAGTGACCTTCTGTAATATGTGCTCCATGTTGGGCAGGGGATAATTGTCTTTCCTTGAGCTCATGTTCAGGTTCCTGAAATCAACGCAGAGCCTGATTTCGCCACTTTTCTTCCTTACTGGGACCAAGTTGGCCACCCAGTCAGAATATCTCAAGGGGACAATGATTTGGGTGTCTAGCAGCTTCTTCACTTCTTTCTTCATAATAGGTAGTATCATGGGATTTATCTGTCTTAGCTTCTGCTTGAATGGCCTAGCCTCTTCTTTCAGTGGGATCTTGTGCTCGATAACTGATGTGTCGTATGTCTTGAGGTCTTCGTAGTTCCATGCAAACACATCAGCAAATTCCCTCAACAATTCGGTATATTCGGCCCTCTGCTCCTCGGTCAGACTTCTTGACAACTTGACAAACTTGGGCTCCTCCGGTGTGCCTATGTTGCACTCAATTGTATCAGCGTCATCACCTGAAACTCTACCCTTTACTACCACATCATTCCCATCAAACAACCTTTCTAAAGGGATTAGTCCTTTTGGTATGTGATTGCTTGATAGTTGAATGATCTGGTGGTCAACAATTTTATTCAAAAACTCCCCAGGTTGACAGTCCAATTCTCCTTCAATGTCAGGATCCTCATCCATGTGTAATGCAGAAAAGTCATCCACGGATTGAAGAAACTTTTCGATCTCCTGATCATCCTCAAATACCTTCCAATGTTTGACGTTGTCTGGTACAGAGGGTCTATATTTTATTTCAACATCAGATCCAACAGTGGGCAACGCAGGAACTTCAAGCATACTAGCTATGAAAGCTAAAAATTCGACTGGAGCATTTTCTTCCCTTGGAATGAAAGAGATGTTAAAAGCTAGGAAGAAATTATCAACTAGGTCCCATACCTCGTTTCTGTAATTCTTGAGTCGAGGATGCTTAGCCTGATAAACATTTTTGACCTGCTAGACAATCAATTCTACATCCCCGAACACAACCATCTCCTTAATTCCCATTTCCTTTGCATCTCTTAATCCCAGAACCAGAGCTTCATACTCTGCCACATTGTTGGTGACTTCGAATTCCAACCTATATGACAGAGAGATGGTCTCTTAACAAGGGGACACAAATACTATCCCGGCACCTGCACCCATACTGGAGGAAGCTCCATCAAAGAACATCTTCCAAACAGAGGTGGTTGGAGGGGGTGTCTCATGATTAAGAATGGGCTACTTTCTGATCTGTAAAGGAGCCTCAGGGGTGTGGCTGAGCTGTAGTAAACTGGAGCCTAAATCAGTGTCCAAGGCATAGATGGGATGATTGGTAGGGTTGGCTTCATCACTGATTATATAGGCCAGTTGGGCTTCTTTGTACAGTCTCCTATGTTCCCCTCCAAAGACTGGAATGGTGGCATATGTGAGATCCATCTGCAAGGTTCCCCCCAGTCTTTTTATCCAAGATATTGACAACAGCATGCCAAACTTAGGGGGGGACGTCAGCTACCACAATATCCATGACCATACTCTTCATGGGCAGCTGAAACAAGGAAACTACCAGGTCCTTGATGACTCCCAAACACTGCACCCTCCTGGAGTCGAAAGAGTAGAGGTCGTGATAGGCTCGGGTGACTCCTAGTCCCAACTCTTCCATGACAGTTTTGGGCATGAGGTTGTGAGAGGCCCCTGAATCCATAAGGCAATTATGCATCACTTTGTCATGTATGTTCAGGGACGTGTAGAAGGGAGGGGATGAATCATCTCTGTCTTCTACCATGGGACCTAGGACAACTATAGGCCTTTCATCTTGGAGGTTTATGGAGTCTGTGAGAGGGTATGAGGCTTCAKATTTCAACAGCTCAGAGAAGCRTTTCTTGAATTCCCCATGTTTAATTAACTCAGTGAGTGGCACAGGAATTCTGATCTTTTGAATCTCATGTTCGAAATTGAAAGAAGACATATGCTTTGGGATTTCTCTAATTTCAGGAACATGATTATGGACAATGGGAGGAAGAGGTTGAACCATCTTACCTCTATGAGTGTCTGCTACTTCATTAGCAGGTTTCTCTATTCTAGTGGATTGCTCAGGAACGTCAGGGGTTGCTACCCTTTTGTCGGACCTCAAGTTGTACCTGCCTCGACTGCCACTAGATTTGTCTACCTTGCTCAATTCATTCAGCTGACCATCCATGAGAGACTCTTCATAAGCAGTCTGAGTGAGATGAGGAAAAGGAGGAGTGTATTCTAAGCAGTGGATTTTAGGCTTGGGCTCGTCTGCTTCCCCTTCTTCTTCATCAACCACAAAATTGTTCTGAAAGGGAGCCTGGATTCTTTGATCGTCCCTGTCTCTTCCTTTCTCTCTGTGTATAGTTGGGGGAGCAATATAATTTGGCCTTTTGAAACCCCCTTTATTCTCAACGCCCTGAGGGCCCTTGTTCACCTGCTTCCTTTCCACCTTCAATCTCTCCATCTCTTCTTTTAGGAAGTTATTCACTTGGGTTAGCTCACTTACTTGAGGGTGGGGCAATGATGGGCTGGAAGTTGAGGCTTCCGATTTTTCTTTTCTTATGTTTGCGTCGGCCTGGTTCCTTAGTCTGTCAGCTGCCAATATGTTGGATTCCACTTCTATATCTGCATCTTGCATCTGAGCTAAAGAGGTGGCTCTTCTTTCTCTTAATAATAGACAGAAATCAGGGTCAAATGCACCAGCATAGGAAATTTGGGCAGAGGCTTCTGAGGGTTTAATCTCTGCAAGAATCTTGTTATACATTTTATTGAATCTTTTGGAGAAGTCAGAGACAGACTCTCCATCCATTTTATTCAGAGCCCCAAACTCTGTCATGTAATACATATAATCCTTCCTATCTCCCCACTGTCTCAGGAAAACACTATCCAGAGCCTCAATTCCAACAATAGATCCGGGGGCTAGTCCTCTAAACCATTTCCTGACCTCACACCTAGGCTCTGGACAAAGACTCTCATCCAGACATCTTCATTTTCAATGTTTAGGTTGTCTGCATAACTGTAAAAATCATCCAAGTGCTCCTCAGCAGTTATGTCTCCCTCCCCACTGAACTTGGGCATGTACTTCAAGTAGTCTCCAACAGGGAGGGGATTCATAGGATGTGGTAGGATTAAAGGAGCATATCTAGCAGCAACTATGGTGTCCATTCTATTCAGAGGGGGATTAGCACCAGCCATATGAATATTAGGTGGAGGAGAACTCGGAGGAGAAGGAGTGTGGACGGGAGATATCGGAAAAGAGTTCCTTGGAGGAGACAACGGAGAAAACAGGGAGAGAGCTAAGGGACCCGAATGTGCAGATGCTTCTCTTCGTGCAGTAGTAGCAATAAGAGGAGGGGTGGTGAAATATTCAGAGGCTTGAGGTCTGTGTTGAGGCACAACTTCCAGGGAGGGGGGAGTGACAAGGATCTCTCTTTCTGATACCAGACCAGGAGGAGAAAACTCAGCAGGAACACTCCCGAAATTCAGAAAACGGGAAACCTCAGAGGAAGGACGACTAGGAAGCTGAGAATAAGAAAATGGAGTTCTCACAGAAGGGGAAGGCGTATTACCTGTTTCGGCGATGGAAACTTCTTTCGTAGAGCTCTTTCCCTTTCCGCGCACTGCTTCTGAGTCAGCTTCCGGTGTAGCTAAAGGCAAGTGTGGATTAGACCTCGTATGTCTGCCTCTCGAAGCCACAGTTGATAGAGCAGGCTCTCCCCAGTGGAGCCGTCACAATGGAGTCGCCAGGTGCACAGTAGCAATCTTCAAGTTCTGATATCTGATGCACCTTCAGAATCAGTTGATCTTTGTCGTTCAAAATCCGGGGAAAATATTCAACTTCGGTCCCCGACAACGGCGCCAGAAATGTTAGCGTCAGAAGTCACTCCTGGACTGCTTGCAGGAGCAGAGCCTGACACCCATCAGTTTAATGTCACGATTTGTTTTAAAAGGGGTGATCAAATGGAAGCACACTCGGAACAATCTCGTCTCAACTCTGAAACTAGGCTAGGTATGCATGATGAGTGAGGTCTTGATAAACTTCAAAGAGTGAGTTGTATTAAGGGTGAGTAGGGGGAAGACTTGCATGAGAAAAGTGCGAAGGTCTGTCATAAACATCAGGTTTGTAACAGACTGAAGGAGAAAGCATTCGAACGCAAGATCCTCTTACATTCAAACACAAAAGACCGGAGAATACAATAATGTCACAACAAATCCTTTATCATAACATCACTGCAACAATCCACGCGAATCATTCGATCATGAACTCTCTGATATGAGATGAAGTCATAGATGTAAAAAGGAAACTGTTTGTCATAAAACAAGAAATCTCAAACACAGAGGCACCACCCAGAGAACTAGAATGGTTGCTGAAACTTTACAGTCGGGAGATGAGCTCTACCATCGATGCTTACAAAAATGGTGAAAACGCCTTCATATACTCAGAACTACAACAACAGCGAAATCAAGACACTGCATTGAAGGCTTTGCGTCTGCATGGCTTTCTGACAGTCAACCTCTGAAAGGTCGTGCAACTTATGTCAGACGCAATCTGACTCTTTGACAGTTCCAACGACGAATCGACGTGCCTTTATTTCATGGCCGTGCTTTCCCATTATGGCGGAGGTGATGTCTAACCACCACCAACCGCTTCAATAACTGCTTCATCGGGATTGAGGATGGCCCGGCCAACTCGGCACCTTCTGGGCATGGAGGGCCTCCTGCACTGCCACCTGGAATAACTGACTGACTCAAAGAATATGCATGGAGGCCAGCGCGGAAGGTGAGGCACGAGAATGGAGTGATGGGGCCAAAACAACGAGGAGTGGAGTAAGAAGTAATGAGGGAGCGAGAGAGGTTACAGGGGAGCCACATGGCAAAAGACGATAAGCGGAGGAAGCAGGAGAGCGGATGTGATGGACACATTTTAGTGGGAGGCTGACGTGGAGGGAAGGAAACACGTGGCAGGTGGTGTGTTGATGATGAGAAGGAAGAAAGACCACGCAGACCAGAGAGGGGAGGTGGATGGATGATACACGACAGCAGGAGAAAGGTGGTTATGGAAGATGACATGACGGGAGAAGGGCCCACGCAGGCTAAACACAGAACAACTGAGAATGATGGGATCGCGCGAGTGCCGTTGATTCGGGCGCTAAGATCTCAGCCGTCGGAAAGCTGCGCGCCCGATTCCAGACCCCCCCCCCCTTCGCTTAAAGGTAGAAAGGCAGGGGGGGTCCGGAATTGCCGTTATCATCGTTGATCCGTGCGTGCTGATCTGAACCGTTGAAGAGGTGCGCCCCCGATTCCGGACCTCCCCCTCCGCTTAAAGGTAGAAAGGCGGGGGGGGGGGTCCAGAATCTCATATGTGCCGTTGATTTGGGTGCGCGGATGCACGCCGTCCAGATCCGTTCACTGTTTACCACGGGCACATTTACATTCAAAACTTAGGACAAGTGGGTTTTAGCCCATTCTTTTGCATTCTAACCCCTTTACAAGAAATATCGTTAACAGTGACTAAGAGAAAAGAGTGGTACTTTCTCTCTCTTAAGTTTTCACTTGTATATGTATTATCTCTACTTTGAGGCACTAGGGTTTCTTGGTCTTCTTTGAGTTTCTTAAAGCATCTTGGATTTATATGGTTAAAGTTTATCCCTTGGATATAGGAGATTGGGGTTTTGAGAGAAAACCCTAAGGTGGATTTGTGAAGAAGAAGAGAAGAGTAGGATGCCTTGCCTTAGAGGTTGTGTTGGAAATATCTTTGCACTTGGATCTTCTTGGTTGAGTTAGGGTTTGATCATTTACCTTAGCTAGGGATTTTTGGATAGTTGAAGTTTTTGTACTAGACTTGGGAGAAGGCTATGGTATGTACATGTACTTCATCTTGAGCTTATATATGAAGTTTTCAGCTGTCCACATCATGTGTCATTTTTCAGATTTGCATTTTAGCTATATATGTTTTTTATGCTTTCAAATTTAAAGCCATTTATGTTTTGTTGATTTGGAATAAGTAAAAGGGTAAATTTTGAAGTGATTTGACATCCAAGAAAGAATATAAGGGGCTGATTTTGCTGCTGTAATTATTGTTGTAAAAACACATATTTCAGATCTAATTATTAGGTGATAAGTTGCCCTAGAAGGGGCTAGAACTTATCTCTTTGTTTGGTATCTTTTCTCCTTGAATTTTCAAGAAGTTTGGGGTTGTTTGAAGTGAATTATAGTGATCTTTCGACTATTGTTTTATACTTTAATGTACATCAGTCCTAAAGGATGAAAATTTTAGGGCTAATATCTGAGAAACCTTCTAGGAAGAAGGTAAAATTTCACTTTTGCATTAATTGCTCAAGAACATGAATTTTCCACAATTCCAATCCTTTGCAGAAACTATGCATTTATGCATTTTTGTTGGTTCTATATACTAGTCTCCTATATAAATTTAATTATAACTTCTCCCTCGAGGTGCCTAACTAGCTTCCTACCTCATTTTTTGTTACTTTTCCCTTTAAAAAGGGGAGAAGGGAGCATTAATGTGAAATGGAATTCTAATATAAGGATATGCTATTGTGTGAAAATAGCTTGTAATATTACATACATAACAATCACATAGTCAATTATCTTGTATCAAAATGACCCTTTTACTAGACACGGATTTGATAAGAATCCTATAGAAATTTAAGATTAATCAGAGTTCCACCATGATCCAAGTTTAGTGCATGGTGGAACAAAGTCCATAGGGGTTTTTTGTAAGTTTTAAACCTGTGAAGTAAAACAATGCATATAGATTCTTAAGTAAAACATAATTTTAATCAATGGCTCATACACAGAGTACACAAAATTTTTATATCGGAAACCCTCAACCGAGAAAACCTTTCTTATATTCATTATTGAATTTCACCATTCACCATACAATATATACAATGCTTTTAGGTATTCCGTAGATACCAAAACCCTAATCCCTTAATCTGGGATTAATTTAGTAAACTGCTAAAAATAGCAAAAACCGCCCAAATTTTTTTTTTCGGGGCGCTACCCCGAACGCTCAGTGTAACCAGGGGGGGGATACCTGCCCCCCCCTGGGACCCCCCCTAGGAAAGCACCCGATGCACATGACACAAACCGAGCACTACTACGAGGGATTGTCAGACGCAGTTGTCGAATCTGACGCGCCCACACACACATGCAAAGAATATAACACATACCCAACATTCTCCCACTTGTTGTTTTCTTTGCATCCAGGGGTCCATAAGATTATATATAGTCAACAATCCAGGGCAGCAATGCCCATTGTTACTCTACACCAGGAGAAATTTTATGTGCTCACAGACTTCGTCAATGAATCTGCAACATTCTTCAAAGTGTCAACCTTTTCCAGTAACACCTTCTTTTCCTCAATCATGTCTCTCACAAAGTGATACTGAACATCAATATGCTTTGTCTTTGAATGATAAGCTGGGTTCTTTGCCGAGAATATTGCACTCTGACTGTCACAATCTAATCTCACTGCTTGTTGTACTAACCCAATACATGAACACAATCTTTGTAACCATACTGCTTCCTTGCTTGCATGAGTGGCTGCCATGTATTCAACTTATGTAGTTGAGAGTGCCACTACAACCTGTCTTTTGATCATCCAACTAATTTCTCCTCCAAATAGGTTAAACACATACCCACTTGTAGATCTTCTGCGATCCAGATCTCCAACCTAGTTTACATCAACAAATCCATGTATGTCCACCACTTTGTCCAAACCTGGTCTTCCTTGGTAGCACAATCCATAATTGGTAGTGCCACGCAAACACCTGAAGACCCTCTTTACTACTGTCCAATGCTCCTTCCTTGGTTTTGACATATACCTGCTCAAAACTCCCACTGCATGTGCAATGTACGATCTAGTACAAACCATTTCATACATCAAACTGCCAACTACACTGACATATAGAGCATGGGACATGTCCTCTTCTTCTTCCTGTGTCTTGGGACACTGATCCGCAAATAACTTTACACATATATGAATAGGAACCTTGATCGGTTTACTTCCATGCATATTAAACCTATGCAATATCATCTCAACATATTTTCTCTAATTCAACTAGAGTTTCCTGTTTGCACGGTCTCTTTTAATCTCCATTCCCAGAATGAAGTTAGCAGCACCGAGATCCTTCATGTCAAATTTGGAGGATAGTTGCAATTTCACCTCCTTGATAACATCCATGTTATTTCCTACCAACAACATGTCATCAACATACAACACTAC
>ML778022.1:403261-424623 GCA_009831015.1 Picea engelmannii | reverse complement strand
CAGCCCCATGGAGGTCCGAGCTAATCATCTCCCCATGTGCACCGATCCTCTGGTACCTGTCCACCGGGTATGGTCATGCACATCAAAGACTACGCCCTCCATGGGCTCATCAGTCCTAGATATCATAGCAATGTAAATCATATCTCATCATTAAAGTTATCAAACATATGCACGAAATCCCTATCATATCATCTAAGAGCTCAAAGACATTGCACAGATCTACTATATAAAGCTAAGGAAACCAACAGGACAACCTATTGGGCTAATACCCACAAGAGATGGAAAGTTTCCTCAAAGGATCATTCAAGCCATGTGTAATGAGGTGATATGGGTTTTAGGGATGTCTAGTCATAGTAAGACCAAGGGCGGGTGTCGTCTGTGGGTGCCTTTGTAGGAGGCGAGCTGTACCCGTCATGGATGCATTTTTTCCAAACCCTTTTATTGCCTTATCTTTCTTTTATTGATTTTTACTTCAAGGTCTGACGAAGAGGACACTGCCTTGGCTTGGTGGCCAGAGCTGACAACGTTACCCACTGGTATCTTTGCAGAAATGAGAAGGCTGGCTCGTGATGAGACCCCCTTTCCTTTGGCCATGCAACCAAAGGTCACTGCCCTGGCTTGGTGACCAGATAGTGGCAATGTCATACTGCTAAATACCTATGAACATAATGGGTTGGCTCATGATGAGACCTCCCATCCTCTTGGTGAGGTCTTGTTTTTATTATTATTATTTTTCTTAGGGTCCCTTAGTTTCTTATCGAGAGGCTTTTTATTGCCTTCTCGGGGATCCCCTGGGCGAAGCATCTCTACGTTTTATTTCCTATGGATTTTATCTTTTACCAGCTACTTTTACCCCCTGGGCCTTTAGCCCCTTCTTCCCACAAGACAATATGTAACCCTGAAAGGTCATCCTAATGGCCAGACTAGGGGAATGGGATGGATGAGCAGGGTATAAGATGTAAAAGTGATAAGATGGTGGGAGCGAACGATGGCTCTGCAAACCCCCTTTGGTGGCTAACCAAAACCCATGAATATCAGCTTGCTAGGCTACCCAATCAATTACCCCAACAATGGTCAAGTGGATTAGTGTAAGATCCAAGCAGTCATAAGAAATGAAAGGAACCTGATGCATATATAAGAAGGTTATAACAATCAAATATGACACATACCATGATACCTCAGACCAATTACCTCATGGAGCAAGAGTCCTCTCTGATGCAAGCCCATGCCAGTGGTGATGGAAACTGCTACTGCTGACAGGAAAAATCTGACGAAGAAGAAGAAAGATGGGCTCTCCAGGGCCATGCTCAAGTCAACCCTGCTCTCGGTACTCCATGTCTAGGACCATGCGGGCCTCGAGACATGATCTCCTAGTTATCCCTAGATATCGGGGATAACAGGGATTTCCCGAGCTTGTGTCTTCTTCACATGAGCTGTTGGCTTTTGATAGATGTCCTTGTGAATATTTGGGGTTTCTTCCTCAATTTCCTATCTCATTAGGCGGGAAGACTGTTCTTGTTGATGTTATAGTGGTTCAAGGCTCGTTAGATTTCAATATGCTTCTCAGGCGTGATTATGTATATGCTATGAACTCTGTGGTGTCTACACTCTTCCGGGTGATGAATTTCCATCATAATGGAAGCATTGTCAATATTGACTAGCTGGCATCTGATAATCACCATCCTAATTCGACGTTATTTTAGGCTACCCATTTATATGTTCCTAGTGTTTGTGTAGACTCTACCCTGCCACGGGTTAATTATGTGGCGTCTTATCCTCGGTGTTCAATTGCTTCTGAGAAGGAACCTGTGCAATCATGTTTTCCTTCTCGAGACTTGGTCTCAACAATTGATCCTTTGGTTTATCCAATGGGGGCATGGGAGCCCTTGCTTCCCCCTCTTGGTACAAGTGATCTTGTCGGGATTACTTGAGAAAAGTAGCCTTATGGAGTCTTCTTTAAGCCCTTTTCAGACTCTCTAAACATGAAAAGATTGTCGAACAATCTTGTTTCTCTTCACACTTGCCAAACTAAAACTTGAAGGCACGTCTATCCGACGGTAGTTTACCCCTTTTTTGGTCTGGATGGTCAACTGTATGAACAAAGGTATACTCTAGGAACTTAGGTTCTCTAGAAGAGTATTCTCAGGTATAAGATTAACTCTTTTTCGGACCTGAGGGACTAAATTTACCAAAAATGAACATTCTCCTTGGTTTTGGTTTATCACCTTTTTCGGGCCCTGGAGATTACTTACGAAAAATGAACCCCCACAGAGTCCATAGTTAAGCTCTTTTCAGACTCCCTAAAATTTAAAATATCGTCGAGTCACCTTGTTCCTTCACACTTGTTAAATTGGTACAAAAGAACATCTATTGGCATGAATTTACCCCTTTTTCCGACCTATGGATTATAGAGGAAAAAGGTACATCTCGGGAGATTCGTCTCGCCGAGAGAGTTCTCCTCAGTAACTTTTATACATTTTCGAGCTAAGGGGACTAAAATCAAAAAAGGGTAGTGAGTCCATAGTTAAGCTCTTTTCAGACTCCTTAAAATTGAAAATATTGTCGAGTGATATTGTCTTTGTCACACTTGTTAAAATGGTTTTGAATATACATATTTTCGATGCCAGTTTACCCCTTTTTAGAACCAACTAGAATATTTCCGAAAAGGGTACCGCTTAGAGTCTTCTTTTACGTTTTTTCAGACTCTCTAAAACGTGAAAAAACTACCGAGCTTACCTTTTTTGGGATCGTTAAAAATTACATTGAAGGGGGTTTCATTGTGTCTTGTTAATCACATTTGCATCTCTGTGTCTTTGGCCTAATGCCAACTCCATGTTTCTCTCAACTGAACCTTTGAAGCATGCCTTATACGCAATCCTTGTAGCAATTTGCCTCTACGACCTGACACCTTGACTTGATTACGGGCTATAGGCGGTGGATTAGTTGGGAAACTACCCAATAGCCCGTAATCTCAACAAATTCCTTGCAACTTTTGAAAGTATACGCGGGTTGTAGTGGTGTAGCATGCGTAAATATGCGAGCTGTAGTGGTGCAACAAACGTATGTATGCAGGCAGTTTTGGTGCAGGGTGCGTACATCTTCAAAAAATGGGTTTTTTAGAAGAGCAACTCAGTGATGGCTTGGTAAAAAATGCAAGTAAGAAGGCCAAAGGCCATGTATGCATATGTAGAGAAATTTAGGGTTATAACGGAGGGGAAGATGGCACTTCAAAAGGAGATTCCAAAGATTGATTCAAGATAGGGACCCCCCTTTCAAGATGCAAAATCTCATCATAAAATTCATTATATGTCTTTACACGAGTGACTCTGTCTAGATGATCAAGCTGTCTCTCAATAGTTTCCTCTTTCTTGGTGGATTCAAGAAAGATCACATCTATGGAAAGGATAAATTTCTTGTTTGTCTCATTTTAAAGACGACACCCCTTGGTGGTATTTGAGTATCCCAAGAATATGCACTTTCAACTCCTTGCATCAAGCTTGCTTCTTTGTTCCTTCAGAATAAAGGGATAGCAGGTGGAACCAAAGACCCTAAGATGCCTCATTGAAGGAATGTGGCCATACCACATTTCGTAAGGAGTCTTGTTTTTAATAACATGAGATGGACACTTGTTTTTGACATAAACTGCACATAGAATTGCATCATCCCAAAACATCAATTTAACATTCTTGAAAAACATCATGGAACGAATCATATTTAGGAGTGTCATGTTCATTAATTCAACTACACCATTTTGTTGAGGATTGTATGGAGTTGTTGTTTGATGTTTGATCCCATGTTGGTGAAGGAAAATTTCAAATTCATTAGATGTGTATTCTCTTCCATTATTAGTGCCAAGAGAGCCAATACGAGACTGAGCTTCATTTTGAATCCATACATGAAAAATTTTAAATGTTTCAAAAACTTGTGATTTTTCTTTCAACAGGTACACCCAACACATCCTGGTGTAATCATCAATAAAATACATTATATATTTATTTTCATTTGCAGAAGGAACATGCACATGGCCGCACGAATAAAACTGAATTAGTTCAAGTTTTCTACATGCTATGGAAGTAGAATCATAGAATGGTTGTTTGCTATGCTTTCCAAGGATACAAGCATCACATTATTTCAGTTTTCTAGGAATAGTAGGCAGGCCAGAAACAACATTATTTCTCAATAAACAAAGACTGTCATAATTGATATGACCAAATATAGCATGCCATAAAAGATTAGATGACATTATACATTTACCATGATCAGAGAGGTATGCATCATTGTGTGTATGGGTAGACGTCCCATTCATCTTCAACATTCTTCCATCTTCCATTCCGGTCATAACAAGCATGTTATCAAAATCATTTCGTATTTCAACTTTGCCACCGATCATATGAACATAGTGGCCTTGTTGTCTGATGTGCACAAGGGACAACAATCTCCTTTTAATCTTCGGAAGATATAGTACATTGTGCAGAAGAAAAATTGGGAATCCAAACAACTTGAGTATAATGGTGCCGATTCCCAAGGGTTTGAAGCTGGACCTGTCTATAAAATACACTATGCCATCTACATTGTCATTGAAGTCTTCAAAAAAATCTCTTCGGAATGTCATATGAGAGGTTGCACCTATGTCAAGAAGCCATGCATCTTTCCAAGGACTGTATGCAGTGTTAAATAAATCTTCTGTTACTCCTGTATTGCAGTGAGCAACAATGTAATGGGAAGATTCAAGTGTATTACCTTTTGTTGGTTATGAGGGTTTACCTTTGTTCTATTTCTTATTCTGTATGTATTCTTTGATCTTATCCCATGGAACTCTGCAGTCATATGCTTCATGTGACCCATTCTTTTTGCAATGAATAAACTGAATATTGGATCTATCACCTTGGTTGTGTCTACCTCCCCTGTCTCTGAAACTCTTTTTTCCACGTCTATGTCCTCTTTTGTTGCTTTCTCCTCTGGAGAATCATGTTGTTTACTCTTGTCTTTCTGAGTAAGGTAAACAATTTCACCAGTTGAAGGAGCTGACTTCTTTTCAAAGGCTTTCTCACATTCTGCAATTTTCTCCACCAACTTGTCAAATGTGATGGATTTCATTTGACCACTTGCTTGTAGTGATTCAAGGTAGTGAGAATATTTAGTGTATAGGGCCTTAATGAAGGTCATGAGAGGAAGATCAATCTTCACTCTAGTGGCTTCAATATAATGCATTATGTCTTTGATTTCTGAAGCTAAATCCATAAGGTTATCATTCTTCAACTCTAGGTTGAAGAGCTTCAACATTAGTTGTATGAATTCTAGTTCAGGATGTGTGTCATACAATTCATTCAATCTTTTCAAGGCACCATAGGAATCACTAATGGAAGAAATATGATGGCTCACCTCTTCACTTACTGTAGCAGAGATCATAGTATATGCCTTCTGGTTTTTGTCTTCCCATATTTCACTTTATTTGTTTGAGGTCAAAATGGATGGTTTTCTACAAGTTTGCTACTCTTCACTTTAATCTGAGGCTTATTCTTTAGATTTCGCTTCTTCTTCATTGACTTTACTACTCTGAGGGACTGCTGGTGCTTCACAAATTTCTTTCCATAGGTCATTGAAGATCATTTTTCTCTCGATCTTCCTATACCATTCTTTGTAGTTTTCCTTTCCAGTTAGCACCACACCGACAATGGAGATGAAATAATGCATTATCTTGTAGAACTGCTTCTTCAACCAACAACCTTTAAACTCATAACGAATACAAAAACAATTATATTGTCCTTATTTCACTCACAATGAGTACAAAAACAAGCCCTCTTCAAATTCTCAAATCATCCCACAAAATATCTCTGTGGCAAAGAAAAATATAATGGTTCAAATGAAATACAAAAGAAACTTAAAAAATGGGTTTCGTCAAACCCACAATTTCGAACAAAGGTCTAGAGATACCAATCGCCTTCTCAACAACCCTACACAACCAACATTTTTCATGGTTGAGACAAGTTCATGAGAGCACAATAGCTAGTGAAACGCCTCATCCCAAGATTTCCTATATAGATCGTCAATACTTGAACACTTCGACAATGGAAAAAGGTGATGAGATGATGAGTCGTGAGTCTCTCTAGCTTTAGAATTTAGGGTTTACCATAACCAACAACAACTTGTAAGAAAAGTTGGGCGTGTAAGGGGTGAGTATAGATAAACATGTGTAGTTTGACATAAATGAGGAGGTTGAGGGCGCTTTCATGTAGAAGAGTCGAGGGCCCTTAGGTGGAAGAGTCGAGTGCAAAATCGGGTGTGTAGACAATGAAAAATTAGGGTGTGAAGATAGTGCAAAATCGAGTGAGTAGATAATGTGGAATTAGGGTTTAATAAACATCTGAAGGCCGAGCAATATCAGATGAGAGGTATGTTCTTCCTTTCCAGAGGTGTATACCAGCTCGAGTGGCGATTTTGGTTCATATTCCCCCACACACTGATACAAAAACCGTACATGACTTCTATTTCATTTGGAATCTCCTTGCAGGGGTTTGGATCTCCAAGTGACATTAGGGTTAGGGTTTCCTCATGAAAATGAGATAACACAGACTACCATAATGATGGATAGAGCCGAGGCAAACTAAGGAGAGACCAGAGAATCGGTTAGGCAAGCAAGAGGCGTTTTCTGCACCCTAGGAAAAAGAAAATGCTAGGAGAAATCATGGAGTTAGCGCTGGATCCGATACCATTGTCAGGCCAGGAGTGGACATAATTCATAACTCCATAGGATAATTATTCCATTAACATGAAGCTCAATAAATACACAAAGATGCAACCGCTGGTCTTCTCCAACATATGACTCTTCCTATCATCTATGACTCTTCATATGTTACGAGTAACACAACCACAAAAGATTAAGTGTCCAACACCTTATTATCTTATGAGTTATGATTTCTTAAAAAAGTAAATAAAAATCCTTTCTTTTTAAGATTATATTTTCAAAATAATGTTTTTTGAAAAAAAACAATCTAAAAAATATCAGTGAACTAGTGACGCAAAGTTTTTTGTGGCTTAATTACAATTTATTTGGGACACTAGAACTCAAATTCCTTTTGTGGCTTACTCGCTTGCATTATCATGAAGTCGATGCCACCATCGTCGTGTATGACATTATAAACATTTATTTGTTTGTGTGCACAAAGAGATGGATCGAAGAAGTGGAGGAATGGGTGAAGAAGAAGTGGAGAGTAAGAAGGATTTGCCATTATATAACATGGTGATGTAATTCCACGCATAAGGTTCATGGAGACTTTGGCCAAGACCTCATAGAATCTCAGATAATTCTTCTATGGAGTTGCGAAACTACTTGTCCGTTGAACTCAACCGATATTATTAAATAGAGATTCAATTGTTCTCCAAAACATTCTTCATTCTATAGGTAGATAACTTTCAAAATCATTAATTCATTGTACAAAATTATTTTGTTTGATGCATTGTATAGTGTTAGAATTTATAGAACACGAGATATGTAACTGAAACTAGGATAATAATGCATTGCATGTTATTAGAATGCGTGGAAGACAAGATTTATCACTGAAATTAGGATTATAATGGATGCAAATGCTTTTTGTTTTAATTTAAATTACACAATATTATAAGATTAAACATTTTATTCATTGTAATAATTACTTATTTTTATTGAACCATGGAAATATGAAAGAGAGGTATTGATGTCGTAAAAACAATTTCAATATGCATAGATTTTAGGCATATTTGACTTAGTAATGAACATTTTTTGGGGAGGCATGTTAAAGGAAGGGTATTGTCAGTAATTGATAATTTTTTTAAAGAGGAAGGGAAAAGACCAACAACAAGCATATTTACATCACAATCAATTAACCATTATGTAAGTGGAAGTTACCATTCCTTTATAAAATTTAAATCAATTGTTTCCAAATATCCATAAGCTTTTCTAAAAACAAATTCTATTTTTTTCATAATAATTTGTTTTTGTAAAAATATAAAAAATATTTAAAAAATAAAACCATAAAGTATTTTAGTTTAAAGAAAAAAAATGTCGACTCGATCTAAAAATATGGAACATTGGATGCATGTGTAGAAATGGTGCATGATAATATCATTAAATATTAATATGCTAAAACTTGTATTTTCTTAAAGTTTTATATAAAAAAATACCATAGTTTAGTTACACTTCATGGCTTTTGAATTACCTAAAGGGTCAACATTGACGTTTGGTGGTTTGTTGTATTAGAAGTAAAGGGTATGGACATTTGGTGGTTTGTTGTATTGAAAGTAAAGGGTAATCTCAAAAACAATATTTTCTTAAAGTTTTATATAAAAAAATACCATAGTTTAGTTACATTTTATGGCTTTTGAACAACCTACATTGACGTTTGGTGGTTTGTTGTATTAGAAGTAAAGAGTATGGACATTTGGTGATTTGTTGTATTGAAAGTAAAAGGTATTCTTAAAAATAGAGTCAAAGTTTGTTGTATTTAAAAAAAAAAAAAAAGATTAATTATGAGATTTGTGAAAATCAATGAAATTATTAATTATTTCAGGAAATAATAGTATAAATAAAATTGGAAAAAAATTGTGAAAGAAAATTATATATATATATATATATATATATATATATATATATATATATATATATATATATATATATATATATATATATATATNGAAAATCAATGAAATTATTAATTATTTCAGGAAATAATAGTATAAATAAAATTGGAAAAAAATTGTGAAAGAAAATTATATATATATATATATATATATATATATATATATATATATATATATATATATATATATATAGTCATTAATCCATGACCCATATCCTAAGAGTATTATTAATTAAATTTTCTTAATTTTAAATATTTTATATCAATTTTTCATGATTTTAAATAGTTTATTTAGCACTCATTTTTATTGGGTGAAGAAGTAGGATTGGTAATAAGAAACTCCTAGGAAGGTCACTCATTGCAGGGCTCTTTTAGCTCTAATGTACTTAACCGTAGAGTTTTCCTCTATAGTCAAGTCCACTTAGCTTGCCACCCCATTTGCAAAACTTTAGTATGTATATGTTCATCTATGCACTTTATTAGCAATGTCACTTAACATGTAATTTTGTGATGTCTTAAACACATTTAAGAGATTTAAATCAATACAATATTAGTATATATACTATATAATAATAATAACAACATATAGCATAACTTAGAGTTTTTCTCCATGGTGGAACTCACTTAGCTTGCCACCTCATTTGCAAAACCTTAATACATGTATGTTTATCTATACACATTACTTTATTATGTAAACCAAAATAACCACAACACTTAATAGTATTATCATGTTTTAAAAAACACATTTTGAAGATATTTACATCATCATAGTATTAACATAATATATAAATGCTCAACAATCGAGCTCTGGGGTAGTATCAACAATGGCGGTGGCGGTTACAACAATGGCTTGACAGGCTTACTCACGGACCTTGCAACCCAATTTCTCTCCGGACTTAGGCGCCGTGTGGGTAGGGTTCAATGAAGCTATCACTACTAGACAAGAACCCTTGCCTCGGGCGTCGAATTTTCTCTTTTCCTCTCACTGCTTCCTAGCTGGTTTTTGTCAGAGAACAGGTGGGCCTTATTCTTTAATAGCTTTTGGGACCCTAAGAATGGGGGATAGTGCCAGCTTACAGCCTCATTGTGAGACATCCAGCGGCTCGGAATCCCCAGAGGTGGATTGGCTTGGACCACCTTCCACTGATGAACAACAGTTGCCTTCAGAGGTTGTTTCGGATTTTCCTGAAGATTGGGATGGGAAACTCCCATACTTCTCTGAACCACCAGGTCACCAGGTGTTCTCGGTGCCTGTATTGGTTTTATAGGGGGGAGAGTTTACCTCGGGGTTTAGCACCGCTTTCACGGAACTTCTTGAACCACAATTCTATGAGTCACAGATTGGGGTTTTGACTGATCTTGCCATTACACAAGGGTTTTCTCCCTCAGACTTCTTGGAGGAAGAAGAACAGATCGGGACGACGACACAGGGTTTGGACGGTGGCTTCGCTTTTCACCCCTCTCTGACAGCCTACCCTCCGAGACCAAGAATAACACCCTCTCTACACATAAGGGGCCTATATCTCACAACTTCCAACCATGCTCGGATAGTCAGCTGACAAAAAATCTTAGGTGCGCAAAGGAAAGACAGGGGGTAGGGAGAATAGCCTTTGGGGAGGACATGATGATGGACAAGGTTCTAGATTATAATGAAAAATTCCTTGTGGGCAGGGTCTAAGGGAAAAAAATTGGGCCTGGCTTACCTCAAAAGATGGGTTCAAAATTACTGGTTTCCTGAGCTCTCTCAGATGCCCCTTATCAGACTCCTCACCAGAGGTTGGTTCACCTTTATTTTTTCTTCCAACTCCGAGGTTGATTGGGTTCTCAAGAAGGTTTGGTCCATCACAACAACCTCGACTCTCCTCAAACGATGGATGCCCAATTTCGACGTGAAGCGAGAGCGGGTAGATGAGGAACCCATCTGGGTTAGATTGTTGGGCCTCCCGATGCAATTTTGGAATACCCATCGCTTTGAGGAAATTGAAAATCTCTTAGGCAGCTACATTGAGGCTGATATGTCCTTCAAGGTCACCGGGCTCATGACAGTGGCCCATATATTCGTGTGAATCAATCTACGTTTGGGTCTTTATCAAGAGCTTCTCATAGAATCGGCTGCTGGGAATTTCGTACAAACCCTGGATTACGAGGGTATTCCTTTCTGGTGCCACAGATGCCATGTCTACGGACACGGAGTGGCCAACTATCCACTCACCTACAATGGAAAATAAAGGCAGAAAAGAGGGACGAGCACTTCCACCTCTCCTCCACGCAAGAAATGGGCACTGCTTTAGGAATCAGGGGATTACAACAGATAGGCTCTGAAGAACTAAGGAGTTCTTAGCTCGACGGGTATAGGGTCGGTTGATGGATGCTCGCAGGGCTCGGGATGGACATGATACTCGAATGCAGGCCCACTCTCCTCTCCTTCCTTGGACTACCTCCTCCGGTGAGAACACGCTATTACAGGTACGTCTTCCTTGGTCACTTCTCTTTCTACTTTTGTGTCCCTTGCTCCTACTGTTATTTCTGAGTTTATTACCTCTTCTTTGGGTGGAGAGTATTTTATCGACATCAACCTGGCCTCTTTACTTTTCCCCTCTCTTCCTCCTCGACGGTCTTCCCACCCCTTCTGGTCACTCCCTCCCCAAACTTAGGGGTTTCGGGAAACCCACTTTTTCCAGGCCACTTGACCCCCTCCAGTCCTCCTCAACCACCTGTTGTTGATGTCCCCCCTCCCCCTCCCCCTTTCCACTCCTTACCCTCCTTGAACTCCTTAACCACACCCTCTCTCCCCATTACCCCCGACACTCCCTCGACCTCACTTGACTCCTCGTCGAAAGACAACAGAGTATGCTACTATCTTAGAAGCAGATCGATAATCAATGAGAATCCTTTGGAGAGTGGTCTTCACCTGAATTCGGGTAGGGGACTGGGACCTATTTCACAAACTCCCTCGGTGGGCAAAGGCAGAGGTCGTAAATCACACTTATACCTGGCACAAGATCGGGCCAGACTAGATCTGGCTTCTGGGAGACAATCCTCGATAGAATGGGCGCTTAGAGCAAAGCTTCCCCAGGACAGGGTTACCTAATGAAAATCCTCTCCTTCAACTGTAGGGGGTTGGAGAAACCCAATAAAAAATTGTCTCTACGAAGATTGGTTGAACTCTGTATGCCGGATGTCATTCTACTACAAGAAACTTTAGGGGAAGCCACAGTTGTAGTTAAGAATTTGGAATCCTTACTACCGGGTTGGTCATTCACAACTGTAGATTCCCGAGGACGCTCGGGGGGCATGGCCTCTGGATGGAAGAAAAATAACTGTAATATGGAAACAGCCTGGGGTTTTAACTCAGGGATAGGACTCAATATCTTCTCTACATCCCTGGGATGTTCTTTTACGGTCATAAAAATTTATGGACCTCATCAGGATAGACAACTTTACTGGAACTCTATAGCAGATTGCGACTGGTTCAAACGAAAAGATTTTATTCTTGGTGGTGACCTAAATTTCTCATTAGGCGCTCCAGAGGTTTGGGGTCCAAGGGAAATGCCTGACCCACTAAACGATTTCTTCCTAAATTACCTGGACTAGTGGGGCCTAGTGGATGTCGAACCACAAAAACTTACCCCCACCTGGTGCAACAAACAGGTAGGATCGGATCGGGTGGCTAAGCGGTTGGACAAATTTATTATCACCGATGATCTTTTGGATTCTTTTGGCCTGGTTAGACAATGGGTGACCTTTGGGGGAGAATTAGAACACCAACTGATCTTGTTTGAATTTGGGACCTCATCGCATAGACCGACTAGCCCCTTCAAATTCTTTGAGGGTTGGCTATTAGACCCAACCTACCTACAACTTGTAAGTAATTCATGGGTGCTTCAACCAAATCTTTCCTATATCCCTGTAGCGATACAGTTTTTGGAAAACCTAAAGGGACTTAAGGTGGCTACGAAGAAGTGGGCCAAAACAAAAGAACAAAAGGATGAGAAAAATATGAAGGATATTGAGCTGAAACTATTAGAACTACAAGACGGGACAGGTAGGGGTTTTCTCAACCAAGAAGCCAAAGATCTCCTATACAGATTGGAAAAACATTGTAGGGCCATCCTAGAAGAAAGAGAGGAATAGTGGCGACTTAAAAGTAGGGCCCTGTGGCTAAACTGTGGAGACAAAAATACAAAATTATTTCAAGCCTTTGCAAAAGGTAGGAAGATGGCTAACACGATCTGGAGCCTTTGGAAATTGAGAGGGGAGGAAATTACAAAGCACTCCGATTTAGCTGATTTGGGCATAAACCATTTCAAGACACTCTACAAAGCCCAGGAGAGAACATCCATTGCAGAAATCATAAAATGTACACAACTCTTCCCCAGTTTTTTCGAAGAGGAAGCAACTGGACAATTAATGAGACCGATCACTCAAAAATAAATGTTAGAAGTTCTACATACTTTTCAAAAAGGGAAGAGCCCCGGTCCTGATGGGTGGCCAATAGAATTCTATTTAGGGTGCATCGACATCCCAAGGCCTGATCTACTACGAGTAATAGAAGAATCAAGGCAAATGGGAGATATACACAACCCTATCAACGCTAATTTTATTGCTTTAATTCCCAAAACAGACAACCCAACCTCCTTTGAGGATTTTTGGTCCATCTCACTATGCAACTATCTGTACAATATAATCTCCAAAGTCATCAGCAAAAGGTTGAAGGTCATCCTCTCAAAACACATCTCGGTGGAACATTTCAGTTTCCTAGAAGGTAGGCAAATACACGAAGCTATTGGAGTAGCACAAGAAGGTCTTCATACCATCAAAACCAAGAAAATGAGAGCAGTTGTGATAAAATTAGAATTATCCAAAGCCTTTGATAGGGTAAACTGGTTATACATAAGAATGCTACTGATCCACCTGGGTTTTGGCCTAGATTTTGTCAACTGGATAATGGCCTACTTAAATTTGGTCTCCTTCTCCATTCTTCTCAACGGATCAGCCAAAGATTTTTTCCAAGCGGGAAGGGGCATTCGAAAAGGGTGCCCTCTCTCTCCCCTACTCTTCCTACTTGTTGCAGAGTGCCTGAGTCGCTACTTGACAGAGGTAAATGAAGGAGGATGTTTCTCAGGTATCAAAATCTCAACTGGACTAGCCATCACTCATCTACTATTTGTAGATGACATATTAATCTTTTGTGATGGCTCGAAAAGAGATGTCGCTTTATTATCGAAGGGGCTCCTTCTCTTCAAACTAGCAACGAGTATGCACATTAATGCTCAGAAGTCAAACATACTCTTCTCTCGGATTGAGGATGAGGACACTCACCAGTATCTAGCCCTCTTCCCTTTCCAAACTCAGAACCTAGACAAAGGCCTCAAGTATCTTGGATTCCAATTAAAGCCAATCGATTACAAAAAAACTGACTGGATTTGGTTGCTGGCCAAGCTACAAAAAAGATTAAAGAGCTGGAGTCTCAAATGGCTTTCGAGAGCCGACCGCTTGGTACTAATAAAATCTATTTTGGAAGCAATCCCGGTATATTGGCTTTCCCTCTCCTGGATCCCTAAAGGTATACTCGAAAAAGAAAGAAGGCTGTCCTTTTCCTATCTATGGAGAGGGAACTCTGAAAATCGAGTCCTACCCTGGGTACGCTGGGAGAGAATTGCGAAACCTAAAGCCTTAGGAGGATGGGGCTTAAAAAACATATTTCTCTTTTCAAAAGCATTGGCAGCCAAATCCGTCTGGAAACTAATTTCGACGACGAGCTTGTGGACCAAAGTGACTCTACAAAAATATGTGGCCCCACTCTCTCTCTTGGAATGGATTAGGAGCCCTAGATCTAGAATTACTGGTTTTTCAGTTATGTGGAAGGCGATTCAATGGGTCTTTGAGGTGATCAGAAACTCCCTCGCCTGGAAAGTAGGGAATGACACCCTACTCAGAATCGAAGGGGACCCTGGGCAGGCTGCACGAGGGAACATCTCCTCCCAGAAGATATTTTCACAACCTTAGAACGTAGTGGAATCTATCATCTTTCCCAACTAGCCAAACCTCTACACACAACCCTCTGGCAACAAGGCTGGAAATCGGGAAGATCCCTGGGGCTAAACGAGCCTCAAACTATTGTTTGGGAAAACTACATCCTTGGCCCGAGAAAGGAAAACATACGACTATCAGAGGATGAAGACAAGCTCATCTGAGATGGTGATTTGAGAGGCACCTATTCTCCCAAAACATGATATATACTACTTAGCATAGAACCAATGCAACAAGAAGAGAAGTGGTGGTGGAAGAGACTATGGAAGCTAAAATGTCTAGCCAAAGGAAAACTACTGGTATGGTCTATATTAGAAAACAAAGTCCCCACCTGGGATAACCTGCAGAAGAAGCAATTTCATGGGCCGGGACAGTGCCCCCTCTATTTTCTATAGGACGAAACGATTGACCACCTTTTTATGTGCTGCCCCTTCACCCTATCAGTTTGGAGGGAAGCCTCCACTTTAAATCCAGATGTGGGCAGCTGGCAAGGTGACACTTACGAAGAATCCCTATAGGAATGGATAAAAACACCCACCCCTCTTTACTTAAGAGATCTGCCATTAATAACATCCCGGGGAATATGGATTCCCCAAAATAATAAATCTTCCGGGATGCCTCACTTTCTTTCGTGAAGGTGGTCGCAAACACTTTAAGCATTCTTGACCATCTAAAAACCACACATTCTTTGGGACATGGCATGAATTGACCTCTATGCGAGGAACTGATTGACAAAGGATATCCTTGGGCCTACTTTGATGGTGTGGCCTTGGGCGACCAACTACACTGTGGGGGGGGAGGCTGCCTATACCTATCCGATCAACATTTTTTCCACCTCAGAGCTGATATGGGACCATGCACAAATAACTTTGCTGAGTTACAAGCCTTAAAACTTTTACTACTCCTCGCGGCAGAAAAGGGGGTAACCAAGCTACAAGTCTTTGGGGATTCATTGAACATCATTCAATGGGCAAATAAAACACACTCTTGTCACATAACCAGACTCATACCCTTTCTGACTGAAGTTTTGAGAGCCATTGCTACTTTTGACAAATTTTCTCTCTCTCTCACATTTACAGGGAAAGGAATCCCACAGCTGATCGGATATCCAAAGAAGCATCGCAGCTGGACTTTGGAAGTTGGCATATCACTGAGCATACACAGGATGGAATTTTTGATTGTCACAAACCCTTCCATGAAGAACAAGCTTAACATATGACAACTAATAGATTCAATATGTACACTACAACATGAACATACAGTATATAACTGGATCTGCTATTTTTGGAACTTGCACTTTTATCTGTTTGTTTATCAGGACAACATAGGGGTGGATGCACCTCCATATTTTGCCACTATACTTGTTGTAATGAAGTTTGAGCATATCTTGGAAGGAAGTAATATAGAACTGTAAGAACCACTAAACAAACAATATATATTATGCTACCTTAAAGAAAATATATATCTGTGATTGTAATTTTATACCTCATCTAATAAAATTACGACTTTTATCTCTGGAAAAAAAAAACATAATATATAAATAAGTAATAATAATAATAACTAAAGAATATATAGAAATATTGTAATAAATCAAACATTTATTCTTAATTATAGTGTTTTTAGTCTCATAATTATGCATGGAATCTTCTACAAACCCAATTTGAAGATTTAGACATAATAGGATGGATGTCCTTACCCTATCCGTTGTTTAGAGCTAATATGTAGATATTGTTTTTGGGCTCATAGCCCATTAATGGTCCCCATACTAAGTTATAGGTTATGTAGAAGGAATTTTTTTCTATATAAGATGAATTTGATCCCGCTTTCAAAGATTGAACATAATGGGGTTTGGTGTTTTGGCTTAATCCATCTTTTGGGGTTGAAAACCATGGAATTAGACTCAAATCCATGATTTTTTGGTTTCATATGCCATGCACGAGCCTTAACCATGAAATAAATCCTATAAAAATAAATTTTTCCTAATGAAAATAATACACGTACAATTTGAAAGATTGGATGCAACATGGATGTGCCTATTTTATAGAAAAAAAACACATTTTAGCCCCTAAGAAATGCTTTTCATTCAATAAGCTATGCAAAAGACCTTAAACCATGACACAAACCGTGTAGGCGAAATATTTTCCTTATGAGAGGAATATGGGACCAGTTTCAAAGATAGGGTATAACAAGGAGTGATCTCTTAGGAGAATCCATGGTTTGTGGATGAAAACTAAGGATTTATTCTTTGAGGAATGAGGATGGATGTTGTATCCCAAATAATGGTTCATTCCTATTAACCATGAATTTAACCCCTTTGCAATTTTTTTGGGCATATGTACCATATAAAGTACTTATAGGGGTACTAAATAATGATTTATGGGGCATAATTAAGGATATGTAAGGAATAATAAGGGAGACTATAAAGATTGATTAGGAACATATAGATCCTAATTAAGGATTTACATGGCATAATTAGGGATATAGAAGGAATAATTAAAGATTTAGATGGAATACTTATAGCTTTATATCTAAATTAGGGATCTATAAGGTTTATTGAAAATATAAAGAGACTAATTATATCTCCTAATCCTATTTAATAGTTATGTAATGCATTATAAATATTACCATGATGTATGATCTATGTATCTAAAATTCATGAGAGAACTAAATACCTATTTTTCAATCCCAAACAATAGCTTAGATCATGATTCTTATCCACGTCATGCCCAATCTTTGAAATCATGCTAATATTACTCTCATATGGAAATGATTCTTAAGTAGTTCTTTACATCATGGTCTAAGACTTGTGCAAGGCCTATGAACCCCACACACATTGGATGTGGGATGAATCCATGTATTTTTATACCAAACCATAGATTGAGTTACTCCATCCATTCATGTTATGGCTAATTCTCTACATTAGGCCCATATTTTTGTAGCAAGGAAATGATTTATTTAGTAGGCCATATATCATAGTACAATATTTTTTACGTAGTCCCTACATCATGGTCTAGGACCTATGCATGACCTATGATCCCTAAACACATTGTGTGCATGATGAATCCATGCATTTTTATCCCAAACCATGGATTTGATTATTCTATCCATCCTTGTTATGATTAATCCTTTACATTAGGCCCATAGTCCTCTAGTAGTGAAATAATTTATTTAATAAGGCATGTATCATAGTACAAGGTTTTTTTCTTGGCCAATGAACTTGAAAAATGTTACTTAGGAATCAAATCATTGTTTTTTGTCTCTTAACCATAGTTCGAGTCATATGAAACATTCATGGTTTTCCCAATCCTTAGAATTAGACCCACAATCCTCTTGTATGGTAAAATTTCATTTTGTGGAGCTTGTAACATAGTACAAGGCCTTGTGCATGACATACAAGTCAAAACATCATGGATTGGGGGATAAATCCTTAGTTTTCAACCTTAAATCATGGATTAGACATTGACACCCACTTTGTTGTTACCAATTATTGAAATTGTGCCCATATTCTTTTTGTAGGGAAGAATTATTTCAACAAGTCTCACATAATGGTTTAGCTAATGCATATGGCATGTGAGCCCAAAAATAAGCTTGGGGGTTAATAAATGGTTTTTGGACCCAAACCATTATTTTGGCCATGAGATGCATCCTTCCAGTTTGGTACATATTTCTCTCATAGGGAAAAACTCCACTCTATAGGGCCTATATTATGGTCTATCCTCTATGCATAACCTATGATACTAAAAAAAAATTCTTAAGAGACAAATCCATGTTTTTTTGGCCATGAACCATTACTTAGTCTAGGATACCCATCCTTGTTGTGTCCAATCCTTGAAATTGGTCACATATTTCTCTTGTAGGGAAAATACTCCTTTTATAAGACATGCATCATGGTTCAATGACTTGTGGAAGGTCTATGAGATTGAAAATCATATATAGCCTAAAAATGCATGGATTTTTACCTTCAACCATGATTTGGGCCATAAAACCAATCCCTACTATTCATAGTACTTTAAATCAAACCCATATTCCACACACAAGGAAATATTTCTTCTATAGGTTTGATATCATGGTCTAAGACCCTATTAATGGTGTTAGTACATGGCTCAAAATTTTTGTTAAGCCTTGTTGATTCAGTGGTAAGTTCGATCTTTGGAGTTGAGATTGTGAGAAAAAGAGACCACTGGAACTACACTTAAGGAAAAATCCTGCTTCAACAGTCACTTGGATAAAGGTAAAATGCATAAAAGGAGGAAATTAGGAAGGGTTACTACAAAAAAACTTAAATAAGCCCCAGGGGGATTAAATGGTACATACACAAGATCACACGCAAGTTCGGGTGCTCAAATTGGTGACTAGGGGGCTAAAGGCATAAATTCTACACATGACATTGATGGAAAGAGACCAACGATCAAGATTTGAACACACCCCTCCCCTTTAGATAAACAACTCACGACACACTTTGCATCCACAGCTTGCCCGCATATTAATGATTCTTGGGAATGCGATAATGGTTTTTATGACTGCTGCGTGTCCCACTACCATTGGTTTCACATGGTTAATTCACACAAGGAAACCACCCGCTAGCCCATGCGATACCACTAGGCGGTACTCTGGAGCATTGTACATTACATGTTTGGTTTATTGTCAAGTTGGAGGTGAGGTGTACATATCACGAGTATCCAAATGTCCACCTTGACATGACGTGGCCTAACATTCAATGAAGGACCGTTGTACAATCATCCTGAGCCACACGAGCACCCCGATGATGTTATTGATGACGAGGATATACTCGGACCAATCAAAAGCGAGTGGACCTATCAACTATGGCATCTGGGCGTACATTTGGACCAATGACATACTGTCATGTGTCTTACATACATTGATGACTTCATATATGATGTCATCCAAAATTTTACGCATTTGTGAATTTTAAATTTCCAATGATGATATGACGTGTGTCGGCAATGCATTAAATGGTTAAGAAGGGGTTTTAACAGATGATTAGGATAATTTTTTGAGTTACTGAGTTACGACCACAAGGTAAATTTGGTATTTCTACAACAACCCACAAGGGAGCCATACTCACAGTTGATCCTAGTGTAGTTTACATGTAATTCAATATCCTTTACTCAATAATAGTTCTGGATTGAAATATCTTCAATTTTGATTTAAAGATGAAGACTAAGTCAAGTCCCAACATGGTTTCGAATATCCCCAAGGCCCGAAAGAAACTCGCTCCTCATGATCATTTGGAAGATAGAGAAGGGGATTTCTTTGATCCCTCCATGTCTTATCCCAATATGTATCACTTGATTAAAAGAGCTCAAAAGGATGCAAATGGTTTAAAGGATTACACATTTTTATGGGAATTGAACCTGGCGTGTTCGATCATTCCCCAAACCCATTCTTTCCCATAAATGGTTGAATGGTGTGTGTTTCATTATGATATTCATAAAGAAATTATTAAAAATGCACAAGAGACTGGGGTTATATGCCCCGTTTCTAGAGAATCGATTATACAAATTCTTCTATTTTATGACCCATCTGCTACAAAAACCCTAGATGAAGACCAACTTCTGATTAAATATCAATCTTTATCACAATTAGAAAAAGAGAAGCTGCTCAGTAAGAAGTTACCAGAAAATACCGCTTTACCTCTGAATTCTCCTCCATATCAATTATCTATTTTCTCAAATATAACCAGACAAGAATTTTATATGATCTGTCAAATTCTAAGGTATGAAAATGACTATGAAGTAAATGAAACTATTTTGGGCCTATTATTGGAATTTTGTGTCGTAGATTCCGTCACTGTGATCAAATATGCTTATGCTAAATACCTCTATGGGGCCATTAATTATCAATTGTCAATATACCCTAAGACTAAATCTTTTGGATATCAATCTTATTTACTGCACTGAATAATGTTTGACAATGCTGCAATCTTTCAGAAGCTAGGTTTACATGTATCTGATGACACTTCTGGTGTGAATCCCATGATGAAATGGACTAAGGAAATAATATTAAAATAATAAAATTTGGGTTTTTCTGCCCTTTTGAATAAATATATGAGTATAGTGTATACTCTGATTCATCAGGTTCAACCTCCTAGGATGTTTGATGAGATGAATAAATTCCTTCAATTAACCAAGGAAACCAATGCATGGGACTGGTATTTGTTAGATACTCACACCTTAATCATAGTTTATGGTTTTGAAGGAGAGCCCTACAAATTGCCAATGTTTTTAACTCTTCGTATTTTTTATTTGGATTATATTAGATAAAGAATGACAACAATGTTGATTAAGGTTGGTTGTCATTTATGTCAACCCTTGAAGAAATCCCTGTAGCACAAAGGTTGGGTAATGGACCTAATATTGTTTGATGTAAAGATGACTCGTTATTGTCTTGTCATGGTTGATAATAAGTAGAAATGGATGAACTCCAAAGTGGCCCCCTTATGGTGAAAGCCCTCACAGGAATACGCTTTGCGGATTGAGTTATACTAGAAGTATGGTTAGAGAACCCATGATTATTTGTGGAATAATGAGATGAGCGCCAGTGAATTTGTCAGTGAAACTATCCTAGATGGATAGTTCTTTTCATGCCATTTCCGGTGGTATGTGGAACGTCACATAACTCCTCACGGTTAGAGAGTTATGGCCATGAGAAGTTGGAGAACCCAGGTTTGGGTAATGGACCCAAGTTTGTTTG
>ML778022.1:366816-388902 GCA_009831015.1 Picea engelmannii | reverse complement strand
AGCAGAGATGTTGAAGCAAGCCAAGTCAAAGCCAGTTTGAGGCAGGGAGACCGTTGAGGAGGAGATGCTGTCGGACGATTTCTGAGAGCTCGGGACATCCGATTCAGGTGCCGTTTTTTGTGCATGGTTCCAGAGATCTGGGCAAACAAGACCAGATTAGTATTGAGACCATTCGACAATGTAAATATGTACTAATAAGCTTTCGAACAGGAATAAAAAGCCTCCCCCACAAGAGAAAAGGCCCAGAGACGTAGGCAAAGTTGCCGAACTCCGTTATCAACCTCTGTGCATTATGGTTTGCTGTTTTTCATTGTGTTTTCAGATCTTAAAATATGTTAATGGCTGTATAATTCATTTCTTTTCTCGCTCTTTCGTTAAAGTTTCCCAATGATCAATTAATGCATGCGAATAAAACTCAACCATAGTCATTCGAAAAATCCTGACGGATCAGAGACTAAATAAACGTTTAATGAAAATGCTAGTCTCTTGTTGTTAAAGTTAAGGAAGGTTTGTAGGTATGTGATCATATACACCAGGTCTATTACAGAGTTACAAATCATATTTGGATTATGAAATTGATGAGGGCTTTTGGTTGAGGTACAAGTTGGGTACATGGTTGAGACAAGTAGTTGATGAGTTGGCACATACATGAGGTGTATAGTTGATGATGTTGGTACATATTGACGAGTCATAGTTGATGAGTACTTGAAACATGATTGGTACATACTTGGTACATGGTTGATTGCACTTGTTTATGGTACAGGTTGATTACAAATTGTTTGGTACAGGTCGGTGCATGGTTGATGCACTTGTTTATGGTACAGGTTAATTACAGGTTGAGGTACAGGTTGATGCATGGTTGATGCATGGTTCAAGTTTATTGGTACATGTTTATAGCAGCATATCTCACAATGATAGTGTGACAGTGGTTCCATCATTCTACTTCTACTTCAGGGCGGTTGGATGGGGCAAGGACAGGTGGTTGTAGCCACCTTCTAGTTGTAGCCAGAGAACATAGGGGGTTGTAGCCTCCTTCTGGTTGTAGCAAGAGAATTGGGGAGTTGGAGCTTCCCTCAGGTTGTAGCCTGAGAAACTAGGGGGTTGGAGACTCCTTCCAGTTGCAGCTGGAAAACAAATGAAGTTGGTGCTTCCAATGAATGTAATTCTTCAAGACATATAAGTAAAGCATTCTGTGGTTTTCTCCCGATTTGGGTTTCCACGTAAAACACTGGTGTACTGTGTATGTGTGTGATTGTTCATTTCTTATTGCTCATTATTGGATAATAATTCTACATTGATATGACACTTGGATTATTTGGAGAAAAATTATTATAATTACGCTATTACTGATTCACCCCTCCTCTTAGTAATCCAATAAATAGATCATATGCATTTCACTCAACATAAGCAGTTAGTCACATTTAAGCTTCCACATGAAGTGGAACCTTTTCTAGTCAAATTAAGAATTGCTCTCATTTTTGTAGAAGGCATGTTACAACAGTTTGATTTCGAAAAGGTTAAGAGCTGGATATATGATCCACAATGAATCATTGCAGCCATCAAGCCTACACACAAGCATAATCCTGATCCCATAATGAAAATTACTACTAACCGGGATACATCGGAAGAGGTGAAGCATATTTTGGTGGCAAATGTAGAAAATTCACCTATGGATAGATCATATTCTACAAGGGAGTTAGAGACTACTCAGAAAAGAGAGGTGGTGTTGGGAAAAAGAGGTTCTCTTGATACCAAAAATGAGATGGACATAGATGAGCCCTTGAGAAAGAAGTGTAAGAAGGAAGAGGAGACTGATATACATGATACCAAGACATATACACTTGATAAATGTAAAGGTGTCCTACAGTTGGTTGAAATTTATAGTGGAGAAGGTTATGTTTCTACTGTAAAACCTATTCCTTCCCCCATAACTATACAACATTATCCTTTACCTCAATTGTTAGTAGGTCATGATATCACTTCTATGTCAAAAGGAGTTGATCAAACTCCACCTTCCTTTTTCAATTTTTATGCCAATATAAAAAAATTCGGTGTGTAAGTCAAGAAGGAATTATTCCCTCCAGTTAATACTCATACCAAGTTACTCTCGGCTATGGATTACAATGAGAACATATTGAGATTGGAAATATTACAATCGAAGGTGGAAAAACCTTGTGTAGATGAAGAATATGAGGTTACTGAAGTCAAATTTTCTTTGGGAAATATCCAACCTGGGGATATGTGTGAATTACATAAACAAACCAGTGAGACAATGTACAAAGGAGTGTTTCAGGCCTCTACAAGAAAGAGAAAGATAAAGGCGTTGAATCAAAATATGGAAAGGAAATTAAAACATGAAAAAACAATAGTTAGAGCAAAGGCCATCGAGATAATAGAACTTCAGAAGTAGATCACAACTATGAGTGCTGATCTTTAGAATCCTAAGGTGATGCAGGAGTTGTTGAGTCAGAAGGATAATGAAATTAACATACTAAATAAGAGGCCCAACATCCCAGAAGTGCAACATGTACAAACTCTTGCATTCTAGAGGAAAAGGAAGAGATGTATCAGCCACTTGTACAGAGTAGACAAAATGTGGAGAGACTCCAGGAAGAAAATAGTTCTTTGACTAAACAATTGGAAAAATATATACAACTAGCCAAAGAATCTAAAGCTCCCGTGATCACTCTAGATGATGATGAAGGTTTTTCCAAGGTTATGTCAGAATTGAGTATAAAGTGAGTAGAGATCAATTCACTTAAAGAAATTTTAGTGCAACAAAAGTAACAGAGTTACAAGAACAAGCCAAGAGTAGAGAACTACTCTTACAACAAATCGGTTTTGGGAAGAAACAACTTGAACAAGGACTTGAACAAATGAAATTAAGGGATAATGGTAAGTTGACAATGGAGTTGGCTAGACTGTTAGGATATTTAGACACTTAGGAGTTAGTTAAGATCTACTTGGTCTAATGTGTCGTTAGGTAAAAGTGTGTTTCTTTAGTATTCATTTGTAGTTAGGAAATCCGATGGTCACGATATGTTCTCGACATAGAGTGATCTGACGGTTCATACTCTCCTCGATCTTAACGGCCATTGATTTGTGGCTTAACATCCGATTGGTCCATGATATCTATTTAAAGAGCATGGAGGGTCATTTGCCGATGATCGATTGTGAGAAACTCTCTTGTAAATTCTCTCTGTAATATTTTTCTTTTGCATTAATAAACTACTCCAAGTGGCCGCGTTGGCTGGGGCCGTGGATGTTTCCCTGTAGGGGTTTTACCCCGTGAAAACATCAGTGTGTTGATATTTTATTTGGTTATGTGAGTGGTTACTGAAGGTGTTCATCCTATGTTGGAATACCTGTGTTGTTGAACATGGTATCAGAGTCTGTTTGAAGATCCGATCCTGTTGTAGATCAAGATCGTGAAGCCGAGTTGCCTCATCTTCATTTCATGTCATTTTCATACATTTTTGGGCCGAGAGGACTGTTCTGTTGCATCCGAAGCACTCGTTTCATTCAGGAACACTTTTTGTTTCACTCGAAAAGGTTTCTATTTTCCCAAGATACAACCATTACAGTTAGATCTGGAGGTATAAAGCTTGAATACACATTTTTAATTTTTTTGCAGAGTAGTATCTTTTTTTTTTTGTTTGTTAGTTTTTCCATGACATGTGGGACTAACCTGTGGCTAATAAATCGTGACTCAGGGGCATCTAAGCCATCAAAATCACCCGAGGATCGCATTCGGCCTGAGCCACACCAACCCTTAACATGGCTAGATTTTTTGTCCCCACAAGTTTCGAATCGATGACTTTAACATCACGGAGTGCCTTTACAACACACTCCATCACCGACTGTCCTACACCTTGGCGACTAAAGGTAAGCGGGCTTGGCCTAGTTAAGATTTGTTTTTCGACTAGACCATGTCCTTTCTTGGGTTTGAGCACAAGACCCGACCTTCGTTGAAAGAACGACTTTACCATCACGCCGTCTCCGCCGACCTTTGCAGAGTAGTATTTTGGTTTTATTTCGGTTTTGTATTATTTATTTTAGGGTTTCTACTCTTTTGAATTTGCGTATGCTCTTTGCTCCGGGCCCTGTGCGATCTCGGAAAATTAGAAACAGATAGGAAAATGTGCATCTTCCAGGTAAGCTAACCGAGATCTAACACTTGTTGTCATCGAGAAGCGAAATTTTTTTCTTGTGTGAAAATAGGTTTTTTTTAGCACACTCTCCAAGGCTGTCTTCAACAACAACAATCCTCCTTCTAAACATTACAATATTTTTTTCTAAACCATTTGGTTAAAAGTTGCCTTATTAAGTAAGATGTTAGGAACCAAATAGAAATATAGCATAGAAAAACCTCAGAATAAGTACTCAACAACTTGAAAAAGAGAGAAATTAAGATAATAAGCCTCTTCGAGGGGGAAACCTCCTTATGCCCACATAAATTTTCAATTACAAGATGATTCCAAATAAAAATGTCTCCTTGGTATATATAGGAGACTAGGAGGTATAATTACAACTAATGGACTAAAGCCGACATAAATAAAATAACATTACTAATGTAATATTCCCCAATTAAGGGATAATGAGCTACTATTTAGGGCTTATTATAAGAGGTATTGAGTTCAAATCTCTCTTTTGTTACTTTTTTTGAAAAAGTTCATGCTAAAATTTTAAAGTGTATTTCACTTCAAGTATAAAAGTGAATCACTATAAGTAGCTTTAATATTTTATTTTAGAGTTATTTGTTTTGCATGAAGTAACTTCATTGTAAAAGTGTTCCCCACTTCTCTTTATAAAAGTGGGTCACTTCATAAAGCAACTTACACCACCACGTGGTCCTTTGGTTACTGTTTATGCCTTTTTTAAAAATGACATAACTCTCACATCCGAAGTCCGTTTTAAGTGCCATTTTTTTTAAACCGCATAACTTTTTGAGATCTTTCCATTCAGATCATTAGTTTCAGTTTTTAAATCTATATTATCTACATATTTAATATGGCTTCTACAAGTAATCTCTTACTTACCAACACCAACTACTTCCAATGGAAATCCCATATGGAGGATTTATTAAGAAGTAAAGGCTTGTACTAGATTATCTTGGGAAAGGAAAGAACACCCACTAATGTTGATGAGAAAGCCAAATGGGATAGTAGGAATGTCGAAGCACGTGGATTAATCGAAATGTCCATCTCTCCTGATTTAAAGTTCCATCTTCAATCAATTGATAAACCCAAAGAAGCTTGGGAAAATATTGAATCTGTGTTTGGTAAACACAATATTATTTGAGCACAACAGTTAGAAAATCAAGTACTAACTTTATGTCCAAGTGATTTTTATTTCATTGAAGATTATTTATCTAAGTTTAAAACACTCATAACTTTATGTGAAGAATGTAAGATAAAGATAGACGAATATCGTTGCATGTATCTTATTCTTTCTAAGCTAGGTAGTGCATATTCTATATTTGTATCTACCTTTTATGCCATGCAAGAGGCTCTAGGGGCAACTTATCAAAAATCCAGTGTTGCGAACTTTTGTGATGCTTTGATTAGAGATCAAGATAAGCTAGTACAACTTGGAGTGATCAACATTGCAGTTACCTCCAACAAAGCCTTAGTTGTCCATCAGAAAGATAAATTCAAGAATCCCAAGAAGCAACATCCTCACCACAACAACAAGCAATGTAAGGGTCCCAAATCCACTCAGATAACTTCCGCTCCTAAGGGAGACAAATGAGAAAAATATAAAAATAAGAAGACTGACAGGCATTGCAACTTTTGTGATAAAGATGGTCATGATGAGTCCAAATGTTTCAAGAAGATGGCAGCTTTAGAAGCAACGATGAACAAGAACAACATAAATATTGATTCTACTTCTTCTTCTTCCTCTCATGGACATGCACTTTCAACTTCTGGTTTCTCTTTCAATACAACTACTACTTCTACTTCTAATGAGTGGCTTATTGATTCTGGAGCATCTTATCATATGGCTAAGGATATAGACATATTTTCTACTCTAAATGAATGTAACACCAATAAAATATTTGTTGGTAATGATATATCTCTTAGTGTTGAAGGATATGGAACAATTCAAGTAGAAAATGGTCATTTCAATGATGTATTATGTGTTCCAAGTCTTTCTTGTAACCTTCTATCAATATATCAAATCACTCATTCAGGTGAAGGTAAAACCGTAGAGTTTTCACCTCACCAAGTTGTAATAAATGATCTAAAAGATCCTAAGCATTTTCTTGCAACTAGAATTGTTGATGATATTACCAGGTTGTACAAGTTTGACAACTTAGGGTCATCATATTTTTCATCAGTTTTTGTTGCTCATAGCGATGACTTGAGAAAACTTTGGCATGGGCGGTTTGGTCATCTAAATTATCTCTCATTGCAACAACTATGTAATCAACAGATGGTGACTGGTCTTCCTCTTGTTTCATGTAGAGATGGTGTTTGTGCCGATTGTGTTCTCGACAAACATCATCGGGACAATTTTGACAAACATGCCTCTTGGCACACCTCGGGTCCTTTGCAACTTGTTCACAGTGATTTGTGTGGTCCACTTTCTTCTCCTTCTTTTTCTGGGTGCAAGTATTTCTTAACTTTCATTGATGACTTTTCCATACGTACTTGGGTTTACTTCTTAAAAATTCAGAGTGAATTTTTTGACAAGTTTTTGGCCTACAAGGCCCTTGTAGAAAAGCAATCTGGACATCAAATTCAAAGGTTAAGAACAGATAATGGAGGCGACTATGTGAACAATAATTTTACAATTTATTGCACTACACAAGGAATCCAAATGCAACACACTATTCCATATACACCACAAAAAAATGGTGTTGCTGAGAGAACGAAGAACACATTAAAATAAATGGCTAATTGTATGATCCAATCTAAGGGATTAGGTTTAAAGTATTGGGCGAAAGACATCAACTGTGAAAATTACATAGTAAATCACACTCCCACAAAGGCTCTTAAAAATATAACACTGGAAGAAGCTTGGACTAAAATTAAACCAAATGTAAGTCACTTCCGTGTATTTGGCAGTATATCATGGGCTCACATTCTTGATGAGAAAAGGAAAGCATTGTAGCCTAAAAGTGAAAAGTGCATATTTCTTGGTTATTCTGAAGATGTCAAAGGTTATAGAATTCTTCAAACACATTGTAATGAAATTATTATTAGAAGAGATGTTAAATTTGATGAAAATCTCTTGGCCTACAAGCCTAATTCAACGTTTGTGCCTTCTTTGGCATGCGAGCCTAATTTAGTTGTTGTGCCTTCTTCGACCTACATGCCATCTTTGATGTTTGTGCCTTCTTCTGTTCTAATTTCTTCTTCAGATGATGACAGTGAGGATGAAAATCCACCTCATCCTTCTCACCTTCCTCCAAATGAGTCCTTTGAACCTGAACCAACACCAACTCCACCGCTTCCTAGATGGGTCCGTTCAACACGAGAAGTAGCCCCGTGATCTTGTCGGTGATCCTTCAGATCAACGTCAGACACGTTCACAATTCCAATGAGCCTCTTCTCTTTTGGATCAAGTTTTAGAAACTCATGATTCAAAGACATTTGCAGAAACTTCAGGTCATCTAGATTGGGATACAAGAATGAATGAAGAGTATCGTTCTTTAATGGAAAACGATTCTTGGGATCTTGTTCCTCTTCCAAAAGGAACAAAACTTGTTAGATGTAAATGGGTCTATATAACTAAGTATGCATCAGTTGGAAGTGTTGAAATACATAAGGCTCGGTTAGTTGACAAAGGATTTTCCCAAGTTGAAGGAATCGATTATAATGAAACCTTTGCCCTTGTAGCCAAAATGGATTCCATCTGACTTGTTCTTTCCCTTTCTACCTCACATATATGGGAGTTCCATCAGATGGATGTTAAATCTGCCTTCTTGCACAGATATTTACAAGAAGAAATCTACATGGAACAACCTCCTAGCTATGTCCAGAATGACTCTAGCCTTGTTTTTCTCCTTAATAAATCTCTTTATGGTCTCAAGCAAGATCCCCGAGCTTGGTATGCCAAAATGGACATCTTTCTTATTTCCACTGGATTCTCTAGATGTTGTTCTAATGCTAATGTATATACCAAGAAAGTAGGAAACCATCTCATAATCCTTGTACTTTATGTTGATGACCTTATCCTTACTAGTAGTTACTCAAAAATTTTAAACCATGTGAAAACCAACCTTAAGAAGAAATTTGAAATGACAGACTTAGGATTTTTGCACTATTTCCTTAGCCTCCAAGTTTTTAAAACCAATGCAGGATTTTTTCTTTCCCAGTCTAAGTATGCTTGTGGCCTTCTTCGTCGCTTTCACATGGATGATTGTAAACCAACCCCTTCTCCCTTGCAGTATGGAGTCAAGCTTACTGCCACCTATAATTCTCCCGAAGTTGATGCCACCCTGTACCGTTAGTTAGTTGGTAGCCTCTTATACTTGAATCATACCCATCCTGATATTTCCTTTGCTGTTGGTATTGTTGCCTGATATATGCAAACACCCCATGAAATCCATTGGAAAGAAGCTAAAAGGATACTTCGCTATGTCCATGGTACATTTCAGTTTGGGATACATTACAGTTCAGGGGGACTCCTTTATTGGTTGGTTTCACTGATTCAGATTGGGCGAAGACCCCGATGATCGAAAGTCTACTGCAGGTTGTGTCTTCAGCCTTGGTTTAGGACCTATCACTTGGGCCTATAAGAAACAATAGGCTATTGCACTTTCTTCAGCAGAAGCAGAGTAACGAACAATGGTAAATGCAAGTCAGGAAGCCTTGTGGCTTCGACAGATCCTTTCAGAGTTTGGATTCCAACATCAACATCCAACCAGCCTTTGGTGCGACAATCAGAGTGCCATCAAGATCGCCAAAGACCCAGATCAACATCAATGTAGCAAACACATCGAGCTACACATGCACTTCATCAGAAAGCTCATTCATGATCAAGTTATTGAAGTGCTATTTTTTCCTACAAAAGATCAAGTTGCATACATTTTCACAAAGTCTCTTACATAAGTGAAGTTTTCCAAACTTTGATCTATGTTAGAAGTTCAAGAAGTTTTCATTAAGGGGGGATAGGATCTAATGCCTCATTCCTTCTCCTATTGTGTCACCATTGTAAATCCTTCAATCCTATCCCAAGTTGTTCTTAAGGAGGGATGTTAGGATATTTAGACACTTAGGAGTTAGTTAAGATCTACTTCGTCTAATGTGTCGTTAGGTAAAAGTGTGTTTCTTAGTGTGTTTCTTTAGTATGCATTAGTATGCATTTGTAGTTAGGAAATCCAACGGTCACGATATCTTCTTGACATAGAGTGATCCGACGGTTCATACTCTCCTCGATCTTAACGACCATTGATCTGTGGCTTAACACCCGATTGGTCCATGATCTGTATTTAAAGAGCATGGAGGTTCATTTGCCGATGATTGATTGTGAGAAACTCTCTTGTAAAATCTCTCTGTAATCTTTTTATTTTGCATTAATAAACTATTCCAAGTGGCTGCGTTGGCTGGGGCTACAGATGATTCCCCTTAGGGGTTTTACCATGTGAAAAAATCGGTGTGTTGATCTTTTATCTGGTTATGTGAGTGGTTATTGAAGGCGTTTGTCCTCTGTTGGAATACCTGTGTTTTCGAACATAGATATTTAGTTTGGGATCAAAGAGACTTATTAATGTATAAGAATTGGGATAAGTTTAGGCTAAGACATGAAGAGTACGATCTGATTACCAAAGAGAATAAGGAGATAAAAATAATAGCTATAGAATTGTCAGGTAATCCTAAGGAAGCTGAGGAGTTATTCAAGTTTTTGAACAACAGATCTAAGGAATAACTCAATAATTTAAATATAGATGATAGAACCAACTTAGTGATGGAAGCAAAGAAGGTGTTATATAAAATACATCTCATGGAAAATGCAGAACGCAAGGTTTGTGAACTAGATGGAGGGATATATTCATTCAAGAGGATCTTCAAAGAGGTAATTGGTTTTGGGTTTCCCAACTTATGGGATGGTGCTGGAGATATCTCTCTAGATGGGTTTCCCAATTTAAATATTGACAAGATTTATCCCTATTGGATACCTTTCCTGTGCTCTCCTCTTTTCACACAATCATTTATTCTCTCTTCATCAAATTCTAGTGCAATAGAGAAACAATCATCCCTGTCAGTCACAGGCAAGCCAAATATTCTTGTATGTAATGTTAGTGAGCTACGAGGAGAGAGTAATTATCCATATATCCCTTGATAAAACAAGGCAATCTTAAAATTCACTTTTGAGTTTTGATTCGAGAGATCCTTGGCATCATTCCTCTGACATATTGGAACATCTCGAGGACTAACATACTTAAATGGCATTGTTTCTGGGGACAAAATTGGGAAGTTATATTCCCTAGGAAACGATAAATATTAGCATTGGTTCTTGAAGGTGAACATGATCCATATGTTCACTTGTTCAATATTCACCTGACAAATCCACATTGGCGACTTCACTGACAAATATGGCATCTAAAAGAAGACATACTAGAGCGAATCCATATCATGTACTTGTACTAGAGTTGTCTAATCCATAAATATTAATCTCTTAGATAAATACTTGTGAAAGACATCATTATGAAAGTAACCCTTATCCCATAAATTTTCCTTGCATCAATTCTGAATTAAATAGTGTTGTTAGGATATCCCGAACACCCTTAGAGGCTCATTCAACTACTCAACTGTCTGATCAAAATTTAATCGATCTACAAAATTCACCTATTACATTTTCTCGTTCATCTGAGAGCTCATACATATCTTTGTTGAGAAACCCAAAATCACCCTTGTCTTCTAAAGCCAGTAATTTAATCCTTACGCATTTAATGGCGGGCTAAGGTGGAGGAAATCGAAATCCACCACCACCTCCACCACCAGTTAATCCATGAGAAGTAGCCCGATATGGTCCATTACATCTTCCTACAAATCCCCATGACCTTCCAAACAGTTACTTGAAACTTCTGCTAAAATATGATGGTGAAAAAGAAATAATGGCTGAAGAGAACATGACAACATTTCAAGATTTTATAGATAATATCCATGTAGTGAAGGCCAAAGGTCTTCCATATTGCATGATAATGGCCCCAATTCCTTTCCCAAAAGCGTCACATTCCAAAAAAAGTCTTTTTGAATTTGGGTAGTGCCATAATAGGAGTCGTACACATAGCCTCTTTCAAAGCTTGGAAGGATTGATCAACAATCAGAGTTCAACTGAAAGAATTATTTTTAAGGAGAGAAGTGAGTGGGGATGTAATTTTACCATAATTCTGAACAAACTTGCAATAATATCCAATTAAACCAAAGAAACCTCTCAAAATTTTAAGAGTTTTAGGAAAAGGCCAATCCTCCATAGCTTCTATTTTCTTAGGATCCACACAGACACCATCCTTACCAACAATATGGCCTAGGTAATCTACTTTCGAAGCTCCAAAAACACATTTAGACTGTTTGAGAAAGAGTTTGTGTTGAGACATTAAATGTAATACCTGATTGACATTTTCCATTTGGGTTTGCCAAGTTTTACTATAAATGAGGATATCATCAAAGAAGACCAATACAAATTAACGGAGGAAAGGGTGGAAGATATGATTCATGAGGATTCGGAAAGTGGAGGGTGCATTACAAAATACAAAGAGCATGACCAAGAACTCATAATGGCCTTCATGAGTACGAAAGGAAGTTTTTGGAATATCAACCTCCTTCATACATATGTGGTGGTAGCCAAAATTAAGATCAAGTTTGGTAAAGAAATGGGTAGCACTTAGTTCATCCAAAAGGTCATCAATGATGGGAATGATAAATTGATATTTGATGGTTATTTTGTTGAGGGCTCTAAAATCATGGAACATGCACCACATAACTTATTTCTTTAGTAACATGATGATGGGAGAAGAATATGAGATGGTATTAGGATGAATGACACCTACAACTAATAATTCTTGAACAATTTTCAATTTCATGTTTCTTGGGAAAATTGGTGATAATAAGGGAGAACATTGGGAGGAATACTAGTAGGGACATGTGGAATGGAATGATCACGAGGGCCATAGGAAGGTGGGATTCCTTGGGGTTTTTCAAAAATAGATTGGTGTTTGGAGAGGATAATTGTATGTCGGGATGAACAATGGTTGAGGGGGTCTCAACTTCTTGAATGACATGGAATTGGCTAATAACATCGAAATGACATTTTTAGGAGTTTCTCCATTCTATGTGAAATGATAATATCGAGGAAACCTATAGTGATTCCTTGGAACTGGTACTATTTTCCATCATGTTGGAAACTCATGGTTAATTCCTTGAAGTCCCTAGTGTTGGGGCCTGGTGTGCATAACCATTATGCACCCAGAACAATGTCGCAAACACCCATGTCAATATAAAACATGTGGGATTTATGGTTATAATCACCAATTTGCAGGCACACATTTTCCCAACGACCCCCACATATCATGGAACTGTCATTAGGAATCATGATTTGAAATTTATTGACAACATAGATATAACACATGATCTCTTGAGAAATTCAGTGATGAATAAAATTATTGGCACTACCACAATTGACTAGGATAATTACTTTCTAATTCTTGATATAACCAATTAACTTAATGGTTTGGGGAGTGAAGATACCAGTGAGAGCATTTAGAGAGATAAGTAGTACAACTTCTGGTTGATTAGAGGACAAGCTATGATCATCATCCTAGGGCAGTGCTTTGGAAGGGGAAATATCATCATCCTCTTCAGAAATGTCCTCAGAAATGGCCATAAAAATATTTTTCTCCTTACATATTTTCCTCAAGAAATATTTTTCATCACAATTATAACAAAGACCCTTAAGTTGGCATTCAACCATTTTTTCCTGGGTTAATTTATGGATCTTAAGAGGAGGGGAAGGAGAGGCTAGATTGGTGGGATATGGAATAAATGATGGTTTTATGATTTGGGAAGAGACTACATGTTGTGATTCCTTGACACGGTGAGTAGCTTCAAGCCAGGTCTAGGGGCAGACCATTAGAACATGAGCTCATATGTCATCCTTAAGGCCACTAATAAATCATTCACAAAAGAAGGTATCGAGCATGCCTTCGGTTCAAAAAGCCAATAGATAAAAAAAAAAAACGATGTATTCTTCCATTGTAACATACTATTTAATCTTGGTTGAATGGCCCAAATGATGTGTCTATGTCAAAGCATTCATAAAAGTTTGCAACAAACTAGGTTCAAGCAAGATACCCTCTCTGTGAATTTTTATGCCATTTCCACCATTGGCATCATTCAAGATCTAAATAAAGGACACCGATATGAGGTTTGATCAAGTCATCAATGATACCATGCAAGGAGAAATAATGTTCCATTTGAGTGACCCAACTCATGGGGTTTGAGGCATCAAATTTATTCACCTCAACTTTGGGAAGATGAAATTCACAGGTAATAGGGTCAGAATGAAATTCCATGGAATGGGATGAGTCAACACCCTCTTGGTGTGAAGGTTGTGCAAAGGAGATAGGATTGTGGGATTGAGTAATCACTTCTATAAATTTTTCCAAAATGTCAGAGAGGCTGTCCAATTGGGTGAGCCAATAATTTATGGTAAAAATATTTGAAGCCAGGTCAGTGATATATTTTCTATTTTTCTCGTGGGATCTGTCCAACGTAATGATGCGGTCTTCAAAGTATTGGTTGTATTTGTGGGCCATTTGGGAGAGAAGTGGAAAAGAATAGGGTATGTGGGTCCTTACGAAAGGGATTATGAGAGAGTGCGATCACTGTGATGAGTGAAAAGAGAAGAATCTAGTGGGATATGTTTGAAATAAGGGTGGGTGGGTCTACAGAAAAAAAAAGGCTAATGAGAGAGACGTACCACTATGATTAGTGTGAAGAGAGAAATTTAGTGGGATAGGTCCTAAATAAGGGTTCTAGTGGGACCACCATACTCATTTTTTTTACTCTTGTGGATTTATAATCATTTATAGACTCTCAATAATACTTCAGTTTGCAGAATACCCAAACTCTTAATAATTAAAATTGCGTAGGAATTATTTCACGGCTTGGATGCAAGAAGCAATGTTGTGCACACTAGATGTGAAAAATTTCCACTTTGTTTCTGTTATGTTCTGATCCAACAGTAAGGATTATGGTTTTGAGGGTTCCTATAGACAAGGGATCTCCCTATGCTATATCTCTCTGATATACTAGTGAGGTTCAATAGTAGTACTTGTCCCAATATCTCAAGGATCTAACTAAGCAGGCTCAACTGTACCCTTATCTGGACTACTTGATTACCTAGGTACATGAGAGTAGTCTTCCCAAGTGTTGTTCTCAATTCCACTATATCAGTCAAGCAATCGATTGGATAATATACAACTAGTTTCATGATACATATGGGACTCCCAATATACCTTAGGGTGTGTGGGAGTGAATGGTCATGTACAAGTGTTGTCGAATGTGGTACTACTAAAAAGGGTACCAACAAGGATTACAAAGCTTTCAAACTAGGTGAAACAATGTGTTTCGAGTAACCATATGAAACCATATGTATTTCCTGCATGTATTCTTCCCCAACCACAAATTTACTTGTTGAACAATAGATCATTGTACTTTAAAGATGTTGACACACATCTCTAGCCTAATTTTTTCTTTTTCCCAAAAATTTGTAGAGGAAAGTGCTTTGATACCACTTGTAAGGTATTGGAAAGAAATATGCGGAGAAAAAATACAATTTTTATCACAATTGTTAGTAGAGAGAACAAAACATTAAGCACAATGACACAATTGATCCAAAATATTATACTTTTATTGTCTTGAGAGCAAAGTTAACTTGCCTCTTTAAGGGGGCAACCTCTAACAATGCATAGCTTGAGTACAAATGAATGCACATGACAAACCTTTTCCATGATTTCTACCCTCATTTATACTATTTCTATATTCTAGAGAACATTCTAGAGGAAGAAATTTCTAGAGGCAAAACCTTCTAGTAAGTATTCTTACATTAGACATGTTCACATTATTACATAGGATTTATTTACTAGTGTCATCCTTTATTACATAGAAAAACATATTATTCTATCTACTTGAGGGGTTATGGAGGTTAGGACCCTAATAGTTTCTATTGGAGACACCCTCATATCCCCTCTTGTTTGATGGTTTGATGAGTAACAGTAATGGTTCATCCTATGATTATGTCAAGAAATATGATTACATCATCCCTATCCATCTATGGATTGAAGAACCTTGTATTAGTATAGGTAAACCTTTGCATGCCTTCATTCTTCTCTCACACGATCATGATCCTACTTCGAATTTTCGCCACAGAAAGATAAAGGAGATGTCATCATATGCTTACTTGATCCTTGATGTTTCATTATTTTGGTTTATGACCAATCTCATAGATAAACTTCATAGTATTAATGAACCCATGAAATGGTTATATTGTATTTATGATTTTACTTAGTATGTTATGTTTAGTATGTTTGAGTAGGTTAAGAATAATCTCTTTAGAATGAGCAATATATTTACTTGTGCGATTTCATATTATTGAGATGTACGCATTTTTCTTTGAGATGTGGTGCTACTAACACGTGATTGGATATATATTACATTATGCATGGATTTATTTCTATTTTAGGGAAGGGGAAAAGGAACTTGTGTCTTCACCCTCCCCCAAATTTGACATCCATTGGTTGAGAATGTTTCAGTTCTATAATTTTTGAATATTCCAAAATTCTCATGCATTCTCGAGATGAGCACATGTCCTTGAGTTGGAGCCATCTATTACACCTCATATTCACTTTAGTGTACCCTATATTTTTTCACCATATGTGGAACATCATATGAGTATATTATGTGACTTATTATACCATGATGAGCCAAAAGTGTGGATGTATTTGCACTTATGTATTGTATTGGACGATGCTTAGATGTTATATGTATTGGTAGGGGGACTTATGTGGTATCTCCAAACCCCATGTGGTCGATCATGGACCATCCTTTTATTCCCCACTTCAATATAGGATTTTTCTTTTATGGCTACAATTTACTAACCCTTAATGTTGGTAACTCTCGTCATGTCGATCATTTATGATTTGTGTTAGGTATGCAACCATATTGGGGTGGATCTACTAGGACATAATATCTATGGTAGATATATGGTCTCTTTACCCCTTTGTATATGAGTTAAAAGTGCTTCTATTTGTAAAGGTTGTCACACCTATGTATATAATACTTATTATATTCCTAAGCATGGGTCCCTCTCTTATGCATCCATCACACTTTGTCCATCTATTATTAGATATAATTCTACACATGTTCACTCACTTTCATGTCTCTTGAGGCATTGTCACAGTTCTTGAGGAAATACACATATTCTGAGGCATTGGTCACGTCCTCCGAAGCACATTTGGGATACTTTTTCACACATGGACATCCTCTACACATGCCGCATTAGAGATCCTAGAGTGCCCTTATTCTTTCACCACTTTTGGAAGTTTCATTCACATGATTTGAAATCCGACCCACATGTGTGGGGTTTATGATATCCATGTGGGTGTTTTTGGTGATGATTTCACTTGGATTCCTTACCTTGTGGAGCATATTTGCTTGACTTGAAGGCTTGGTCATACCTTGGCGATTCCTTTTGAGCATTCCTTGAGCACATTATGAGGAGGAAATACATGTTTTAGGTCCTTCTCCACATTTTCATGAGGCTGTTCCACTTGTAGGAGAGAAATATTGGATGTTTTCTTGCTTAGGAGGTTACTTCACCATGATTTGAGGTCTCCACATCACTCTTTCCTTGGAACATTGGGTTAGGGGAGCAAGTCAACCTCATTCTTTATGGTATCTTCCTCTCTCATGAGGGTTTAATTTACATGTGGCATGTTGGAATGTTTGGGTTGACCCAAGTTCTACCTTTAGGTTTCCAACAAATCCCTACAAACCATCAACCATTCTGGAGACCAGAAGGCAACACTGCGCACAAAGTGCACAATAAAGTTTCACCCCAGATGGCTTATGGGTGACTACAAGACCTAGATTTCTGTAGTCATGGAAGGGATGGTGCTCACGGGGATGTTATAAATTGTTTATACTCTTATTATAATTCATATCTATCATTCCAATACATCATTTACCAGATCTACCATTCATTTCATCATTCATATTCATTCTGCAGTAAATATCTAGTGCGCACTGTAAATTAACCTTAACAGACTCATGCATGCATTCATGCATTCATCATAATAAGTATGGAAACATAAAAAATAAAACATTCCACACAATGACACAATATTTTACCATGGTTCACCCCCCCTGGGCTACATCCACAAAGATCTGTATTCTTTTTATTCATCTTCAATTCTTTGCGATGCATGCATTACATTGGAAGTGCACTGATTGCACATGTGAGGTGGACCAAGTCACACCAAGATCCATAGCTTGAGACTAGATCCTCAGTTACAATCCATCTGACTCAACAATAGCTCCTCAACGAGTCAACCAAAACTGTCTTTCTTCAAAACTCACAAGTTACTGATCATTAATACGTGTTAGCCTCAAAACATACGTCATAAGATCATCCCCTATCCTCATACAACAACATTTATTTATACTACAAAAGTGGGTTAAACCCATTACATCATCGATCAAAACCATAACCCTAAGTGGATTAGGTTTATCTACATAGTAACTTTCTGCGTGTGGTTGGTCTTCGATCCTGTTAACACATAGAATTGATTATGCTTGTCACCATCTATCCGTTTAAAGTGTCAATTCAAAGTTGGGTGTATGCGTTTCCAACTCACTAGGAGAAGTTCGTAGTGTACTCTAAGTACTATTATTTGTCATCATTTGGCATCATTGTATTAAAATATCATGACAAAGGATATTTCATTGTTTTTAGGACAATATTTAACCAAATTTCCAGGGATTATGTCATAGATTTCCTAATAGTTTCCTCGAAGTGTGAATTTCATGTTTGAATTTGGTGCTATGAACTGGTAGAAAAGCGTTGCGAACTACTGAAGAGGAGGGTTGGAATCGATTGATAGAGACTCATATCTTTTACATTGTCTAGGTAGCAAAAGAGTACTTCTTACTATATGTACTGGACTTAAGATCCTTTGAATAATGGAAGTCAGTTCTTTTTCTTATCATCTTATTTCTGTCTAATTTTGGTTACAGACCATTGAAATATTCATTAAACTGGGTTGTAGCTTTATTACAATAGATGATATGTTGTGATACTTGTGCAAGTATATCAAAATTTTCCTCTTTGATTATGAGAAGTTCTTGTTTCAGAGGGTTTTCTTCATATGTCTATCCAAACTACTTGATGTAGATGATATATGTATTACATTCTCTTATTAAGTCTTCCACCTGTTCATATTATTTCCTAAAACCATGATCAAAGTTATTCAAAGCCTTATTTTCTCATGCATATTCTATGAAGTAAATTGTGATTAACATTATTTTCAGAGTCCTTCATCCATTTGTTATTTATTATAAACTTTATCTTCTACACTTTGATGGGTAATGGACTTGCACTCATAATAGTTTGAGTGTGACACTCAGTGATAACAGATCCAACCGTTATTTTTCATGTTGTCCTTCTTCTGTCTTTGAATTTCCTCTTTCCTCACGTTGTTTTTCCTTAATTCCCGGCACGTTGCTTTCCCTGTCTTCTGGCGCACTTCTTTTCCTCATTTCATAGTGTGCGCTCCAACTGTCCTCCAAAATTTCTACGCAGATCCTCAAAATATCCTATGCCAATAGACCCCCAACACTTACCTGTGGCTCGTCTCGATCCACTCAGGCAGTGTTTTCCTCCTGTACCGACTTCTTCAATGCTTAGAATCTTCCTGTCAACTCTTTTAATTGTGTTTTTTCCTACACACTCCTTTCTGCAATATTTTCTACCAACTGCGCTGTTATGTGGTCCTTCAACACTTCTACACTCTCTAAGTGTAGCTGCTCTATCCCTCCCTTTGCTATTTCAAAATATTTAATAATCATTTCTTCCCCTTTTTTCAATGGCTCCAACTGATCCTTCCTTAACTACTTCTCCATCTGTATTGACTTCATCTCTGTCTGCAGGTTCTTCATCTCCTGCATACTCTTCATCTTGAGCCATATTTTTTCTATCTGTGCTTCAAGTTATGTATTGTAATGTTTATCTTTCCCTCATTTTGGTCGAATTATTGAATGTTTTCATCTTCTTGCAATTTTGTCCACATCTGCGCTGTATTGTTGTACAATTATTCCATTCTGTTAATCTCCCCTTCAATGTTTTCTGTGTATTCTACAACCTATTGTTCCCTTTGTTCTTTGATCTCTGGTGGAGTGCTAGGGATCACCTTCTCTGCCAGTTTAGTGATTTCATGTCTGTAACTTTCCATAGTCCGTGCTATATTTTGGATCTTCTCTTCGGTGATTAACTCCTCTTCTTGTGCACTTTCTGGGATAGTCTTAAATACCTCCTCAATCCTTTGTTCTATTTTCTCCGCGTGCTATTTTTCTACTTCCCTCTCAAGCTACACTTTGTTGAGGGCTATCTCCAATATCTTCTTTACCTCCCTGGTTGTCTCTAAGTTCGTTGCATCTGTCTTGGCCCTTGATTGAACTTCACGCACAACACTAATTTGTAGCTTGTATAATTCCTTGGTTGGACTCTTGGACAACACCAAGTCTAACTAATTTATATCCTTTAAGGGTTTCTGCACTGTATTCTTGTCTATATGTAGCATCCCTTGGTTAATTTGGAAAGTCTCACTTCCCATTGTTGTTGTCTGTACTGTCTCCTTTTCTTCATGGGTTTGCTCCTGATTCACTATGCCTTTTTGTTGTGCTCAATTGATATGCAATCTTTCCAAAAATTCTTTAACCTCCATCAATTTTTTCATTAATTCTTCTCTTTGTGAGTCCGCGATGTATAATGCTTCTTCTCCTCAATCCTGCACTTTGTTTTCCACCATTTCTGCATCATCCTCTGTTATTTTAAGCTGAGGGGTCTCCTTGTGAACCTTCATCTTTTTGCGATGTCCTCCTATCTTCATCATTGATATTCTCTTTGGTGTTGTCTCTGTCTACGTGGGGTTCTTATCTTATGGTAGGTATTCACTTCTTTCCTCCTATCTAGGGATGTCATCATTTTTCTGAGCTTCCCAATTTTTTCCTTCTGCGTTCTCAATTTCTAGTACTGAGGCCCTAGGTACTATTTCCTTCTTCCTCTACTTCTTTACTGTCTCCCCACTTTCTATCGACTGATTGCACTCTGATTCTTTCCTCGTATTCATTGTTGGACTACTTGATTGTCCAGTTCCTACTTGTTTATTACCCTTTGTTCCTTTCTTTTCAGCCACTGGTACCTTCCATTGATCCGACCATTCCCCTATCACCCATTGTACTTCTTCTGTTGTGATATGGTACTACATCTTCAACCATTTCTTCTTGGGGTCTCTCCTTGCTTGTATCCACATGCTGTGTCTAGATTCTTTGAAATTTTCTATCCCTTCATTGTCCTTCACCACTCCTAGTGAGACCCTCCATGTTTCTTCTATATTTTCCCGCATCTCCTCAAGATACATGCCAAAAATGCTAGCATTATATTTCCTCTTCTTAGGATATGCATCATGCCACAGGGTTGTATACCTTGTTGTGCGACACTTTCCTCTCCTGTCACAGAAGGATGAGTATTTCGGTTCTTCCCATGCCACTAAGGATATTAAAATGAGCATCCAAGTATAATGGAACTCTGTCTCAGAATCCTGCGCATCTTTGCAATCCTCCAAAAATAGGTTCATCAAGAATGGTGTCCAACTAAGTATTGTCCCCTTCACACACTATGTGGCTACTTCTACTGATGCCTCTTCCTTGTGACATTTTCTTAGTAACTTGCAAGCCATCAAATTTGTCATGAATCTTGTGGATGACTCATTTATATTTTTGATAATCATGCCTCCGGTTCCTCTTTCAATACCAAATCAGGATTTTACTTCCTCTGCAATTTTATTTTCCTTCATCTTATCATCTAAATATTGTTCTGGCTTCACTCTATTTGTTGGAAGCTTTGTAATATTTGAAATTAGGTCTACATCAATTGGGACAGGTTTTTCCATCCACAAAAATCCTCCATGTACTCTCGCCAGTACTTGCTTCATACATGCATTGACATCCTTCCCCCTACCAAAGTGTGGGATTTCCAACAAATTCATGATGCCAACATTATAAATCCAAACAATACACTACTTGAGTTCTAATATCAAAAATCCTAACGAAGTTATCCCTTTTCTCTCCATATAAATTTCTTGCACAAGCCCCATAAACTTAGCCACCTCTGTAATGTCGTGATCTGCATACTTTAGTTTGGGAACAAACCCTAACATGTCTTCTATAGATATTGACTCTGGAATTTGGGGGAATGACAAAAAAACCTTCTTTTGTGTGCACACTACTATTACCGTTGACTTTGTTTTTTTATTTGATGGACTTGCTGTCTCATTCTATATTTCTTCCTCCATGTTCTGATCTGCATCGTTGTCCTTTTTATTTGTAATGTCCTCAATCTCTGGGGGTTGTTCTGCCTTAGGGTTCTATGCTGCCTTGGGTTCATCTGATTCCATATTCTCATCATCTTCTTCACTTTTCTCTCCCTATGTGTGTGTCGATATTGGTTTTCTATGTTAGGGTTTCCTTTTACGCTAGTGTTTCATCCTTGTACCGCCTAGTTTACCTCCATTGTTTCTTCCTATGGGTTCTTCTCCTCGACAAACATTGGACTTATTGACTCACTCACTGGAGACATGATATTATCCACATCTACCACTCCTATCGCATCCCCCACTAGTTTCGGCTCTACTGTGGCACTTCTTGTCCTTCTTGCGTGTTACAGGTATGAACTAACTGAGAGGGGGGGGGGGTGAATCAGTTAGTGTAGATTATTAACCATTTACTCTCATTTTTCACTTTGAATCATTAATCTTAGTGGCAGTGAGTCTTTACTGTGAAATTCAGAGTTATAAACATA
>ML778022.1:339248-359929 GCA_009831015.1 Picea engelmannii | reverse complement strand
AGACTAAAAGTCTTTCTGCTTTTCTCAACTCCAACTGTAGTTTCCCTTTCTTTCATTCTTTCTTCTGCTTTTCGCATGCCAGCGTTCTCCCTGATTTTCTGAACTGGTTCTTTACTTGCCTCCTCTACGCATGCCTTATCATGAAACACTGTTTTCCAACATCTGTTTCATTCGTGTTCCAACATCTGTGTTCCAGCATTCGTGTTTCAGCAGTCGTGTTCCAGCAGTCGTGTTCCAGCAGTCGTGTTCCAGCATTCGTGTTCCAGCATTCGTGTTCCAGCAGTCGTGTTCCAGCATTCGTGTTCCAGCAGTCGTGTTCCAGCAGTCGTGTTCCAGCATTCGTGTTCCATCATTCGTGTTCCAGCAGTCGTGTTCCAGCATTCTTGTGCGTGTTGACATCCTTGACTGCTCCATAACCGATTGCCATCAATGACAACCTTAACCATCTGCGTCAGTCTTCTGTTATAGCCATATCTCCAACATTGCGAACTAGCTAGGTGCTCCAAACTTCAGTGGTGTCAATATCTAGCTTGGGTAAAACTCATTGTAAATCTAGGTTGGACTCACAACTTCTCACACAATCGCACCTTGTTTTCTCCTTTGCTCTTGTTTATTCAAAATCACATAAAATGTTTTCCTTTTTAATTCTTTTCCCCTTTGATAAACTCTGTACTTTTCCGGTCACCGGTTTCCATTTTTTTAGTCTCTTTCCGTCAAATCGCGCTGCATTTTCATTTTGTCATATTTTTCCGAAATGCAGTATCTTGAATACCGTTGCACCAATTTACTATCTGTTGCACGCTATATTTTTTGTTTGTCTGTCACTTAGCCATCCACTTACTCTTTCTGTAATTTTCTTCTTTTTTCTAGTTTTTATGACTTTTTTTTTCATTTTCTTTTTTCTAAATCCTACTATATACACTATGTACAACTCTACCCTTCTACGCAGAAACTATTGAGGGTTAGTGGTTCGAATGTCCCTATATATTTTCAGTCAACTACCATTCACTAGTCCTTGAATCTCCTTTCCTTCTAAATCTTGTAGCTACAAAACACCTCGATCTGTGACAAACTTGATCTCAAAGGGCCCTAGGCAATGCATTCTGAATTTCCCCGAGTGTTACAAGTACTTATTGTCATAGAGGAGAACCAATAATCCTTTCTTAAGTTTCTTCTTCTTAATGTGTTTGTCATTCCAAGATTTGTCCTTTTATTTCTGTAATTCCTGATGGAAACCAACTATAATCTTTCCTTCTTCTAATTTCATGAGTTGAGCCAATATTCCCTGCACTGCACCTCTTTCTATCATGTTTTTAATTTTTGCAATGTACATACTAGGTACCAAATACTCCAAGGGAACTACTGCTTCCTGTCCATACACCAATCTGAAATGTGTATGCCCTGTAAGTTTATTGCATGTAGTTCTATAAGAACATAACACTGTTGGTATATTCAAATCCCAATCATCCCTGTTTACATTAAAAATCTTAGTTAAGGCATTCTCCAAAATCTTGTTAAATTCTTCCACTATGCCATTAGCATGAGGATGGTACAGAGTGATTTTCTGATGTTGTATCTCAAATTCTTCAATCATTTCCTGGATAGTATTATCGATAAAATGAGTTCCCTGATCACTCATTATAATTCTAGAGCATCCAAATCTTGTAACTACTTTCTCAAATAGGAAGTGTGATACGATCTCTGCTCTACAATATTTCACCACTGATGCCTCAACCCATATGGTTAAATATTTTGTCTCTATAATGATATCCCTTTCTCTTGATATTCTATATGGTGGATTAATCGGTCCTACAAAGTCTACTGCCCATTTATCAAACACTAAATTCAAAGTTACCTGAGGTCTTAATGACATCTCATCCCTTCTGGATGGACTTCCAACCCTCTGATATACATCACAATTATGAAAATACTCCTTGGCATATTTGTGAACTGTTGGCCACCATAGTCCTATGTGCAATATCTTCTGTGCAATAGCCTTCCTTGCATAATGTTCTCCAACTATTCCTTCATGTGCTTCTGCCAAAATGATAGGACGTTCATGCTTCATAACACATCTCCCCAGAATGTCATCTGCACCTATTTTATACAAATGTCCTACAATCAGTTTGTAGTCTGCAACTCTAAATACCAAAATTTTCTTTTGTGCAGTATTATACTCCTTTGGGGAAATTCCTGTACTAAAAAATTCAATGATGTTAGAAAAATATTCATCAACAATCTGCACTGAAAAGAGTTGTGCATCAGGAAATTTGTCTTCCAAAAAACTTGGTTCCTCCCCATTAGTTATTCAGACAGATGATTTGGACTTGCATTAAGTCTTCCAGGTTTCACAACTACTTCAAAGTAAAAATTTTGAAATAACAACAACCATCTGCATATTCTTGCCCCCAACACTGGCTTAACTTTCTGTTTGTACACTGGATTCAGCCTATAAGGTCTTTGTTTGAATGGTCTGGAATATGATCTTAGAGGAATATTCATCTCTCCAAGTTCTCCTATTACTCCTTTCATCTCTAAAAATGTTGCTGGAAATAAGTCACTATATTCACACAGTGACTCTGTGATGCTTTCCACTGTCTAGTTGTCCCAATAATCACCAATAATTTCAATATTGAGACTGTCCTCTGTTCCAATATTAACTTTCTTGATCTTCGATGGTGCAACACATTCTTATGACTCTAATTGTGGTCCCTCTACTTCTCTTTCCCATTCTACTTATGTGATATGAATATCATGTGGGTTTTCTTTTGCTGGATCATCTTCTGCGACGTGATAACAATGTAGCAACTATCTGACTATTTGTCTATTCCGATTCTGATATTTTGTAACAATTTCAACTTCAGGTTCTTCAAAAATATCGTTTCTTACTACCTTCAATGTTGTATCCACCATTGGATTCTCATTCTCAAATGAAAATGTAATAATAAAGTTGTGTTGCATTTCCTCCCAATTGGCAGTTCCTCTACGCAGTTCTAGTTCTGTATACCGGTTCCTTGGGATTCCTTCCAATGTATGAATGAAATGATGTGGCCATTCCTTTGGTGGTACCAATCTCCATTGAACCATGAACCTTTCTATATTTTCTCTGGGTTGCCCAATCCCATCATACTTCTACAAGTATTTATTATGCTGCTCTGTGCCAAATCTAATGTGCAATAACCTCTTGCATTGATACCAGTTATTAATATTCTCCTTATGAGCACCCCAACATCATGTAGGTGTTGATTTTGATTCCATATCTAAGACTAATAACCTTTGATTTTCCATAACATCTAGCTCAAAATTTCTTAAAAATTCCTCCAAATTATTCTGACCATAAAAAGTAGGAGGTTCTCTTACTTTTGAGCCAATCCATCTCAATGTACACGTCATTTGGGCACATCTTCTGGTAGATATATCATGTAATCATTATTTTGAGTTCTCTAGTCCTATGTTAGAGTTTGATGCACATGAACTAATGCTCCTCCATCTCAACATTCCATCCATAGTCGGGTTAATGTAGTCTTCTGTACTTGCTTTAGTTCTATAAAACTTATTCACCTTGTCTGTGATCAAATTTTCTGTCGCAGTTTCAATGTATCTTCCACTTTCTGAGGGATCTAAAGGTGATATAACTGTGTACTCTCCTGATTCAAATATCATCTTCCTGGTCTTCAAATTGATAATATCCTAATTATCAAACACCCAATCCAATCCCAATAGTGATGGATAAGGTTGAGTGTTGTCTACTATATCAATCACTTCAAAGTATGCCATGGTGCACACACCATATATATCTACTAGTATCCCCTTTCATCTACCAATTGGCACCACTCTATGTTGATTTGCTAGCTTCAACTGAATAGGTGAATATCCTAGTGTGGGTTCCCCCATAGCTTCCCATGTCTTCTCAGGAAGAACATTAACTTCAGACCCCAAATCTAGTATGATGTCCCCCATATTAAAATATCCAATATTTGCATTCAACCTAAACTCACTAATTGTCCTTATCTTCTTACAGACCGGATTGACTCTCTTCTGTTATAATTTAATCACTTCTCCAAAATTGCACTCTTATAATAGACTTTGTAACACTTGTAGGGATGTTTTATCATTCAACAACTTCAAACAAGACCCAATTTTTTTTTATAATATGATCTAAGTGGATATCGGTGGCCACCCACCTATTCCAACTGGCTTAAAACAACGTGTTGGAAATTTACTATTTTTAGCAAATTTTCAAGTCCTAAACTTTTGGGGCCATTTTGAGGGCCTAAGCGAATTTTTTTCACGATCGAGAACCTCAATGATTGTTGAATGCATGATTGAGCCCCCAAAATGAATCTCCTCATCATTACCTTTCCAACGATCTATCATGCACCTAAAACAAAGATCGTATGCAAAGTTACGCCCCCGGGAAGTTGATACACCAAACTACCCAAAACAAGGTCCATGAAAATGTTGGATTTTCATCTTCCAGGGTTAGGGTTTTGGATTTTATTTATGTTAAAAATTCCTTTGGATTCTCATTGTAACAATCATCTTCTTGCGAATGAGTGTATCCATCACATCTCTTCTCAGAGATAAGTTGCCACCATTATAACGAGTCTTTCACTCTATATTTCTACAGTTTTGTACATTTCGATCATTAATAGAAATTGTGTATTACTGTATCTCTGTGTTTATGGTTATATCTCTGATATATTTCTATACATTTATTTATTATATCTCTGCTCTCATTTCATGCCAAAAATAATCTGGATCAGTGGTATTAGAGTAAGTTGATCTTGATAATTTTTCAGTGCATGTCCCCAACGAGGTCCAAGTATAACAAGTTGGGTCTCGAGCTTGTCTCTATGGAGTAAAATCACTCTCACACACCCTAGAAACCCTCCATGCAGAATAAAAGAAAAAAAGACAGAGTAGAAGATCCTATTAGTCTGTTTCTTGAGCAAGCTCTCATACGACAAAGAGACGATATGATGGAGATTTTTGCCCACATCCTTCAATGCCTACCGATAAAAACAAACACGTCTTCATGAAGCGACCACTTTGGATTCACCTCTCCTTTCAAGGTACAAGTGAATTTTGATACTCCCATATTTGAAGGTTAGATTGACGCAGATTCTTAGAAAAATGGTTAAATCTATTAGAAGGTTATTTCTCTATTCACAATTTTTTCGACAGGGAAAAGATCACCTTCGCCCTCCTTAAGGCTCTCCCCCATGTCAAACATTGGTGGGAAACTTACTGGGAGAAAATCTCAACAAAGGAGTCTGGAATATATGGGGTCGATCCCACTTGGGATTTTTTTGTGGATGCAGTTAAGGATCAATATTACCTTGTTGGTAACTATGATGATCAATACATGAGATGGACCACATTACAGAAGGAGAGGGGCCAAACAATTCCAGAGTTCACAATACTTTCCATACCTTGTGCACCAATCTAGGTATCAAAAACTCTGAGCGACATCTGGTTCTGAAATACCGCAGGGCTTTGCATAGGTACATCCAAAATGAAATGGATTTTCTAAACATATCATCACTGGGAGCTGCCTATCGATATAATGTCAAAATCAAGTATAAATTTAGGCACTAGAACAAATGGGATTTTGGATCTGCAAATTTGCAACAACCAAAGTATGATAAAGATGGGCCTAAAACCAATCCTCCCAAAAACCAGTCTAAGCCACCGAAAAAGAATGGAAAGGGAAAGACGAAGAATGACATTGGAAAGTGGTTCAATTTCCAGAAAATCCCCTGGCACAACATTGATGAATGTCACTCAGAATAGTCATTAGTGTCCAAGATCAAATAAAAAGAGCCAAACCCAGATTTAGAATCTGATTCAGAAAATACTGGCAGAAGACAAATCATTGATGTAAACCCCATTGCTATTGTCGCGACCACAAAAATTCAACCAGAAGAACCAATATATCCTAAAGATGGGGAACACTTTTTTCATTCACATATGTGGGTGAATGTGACCCAATTTCATTTTATTGTTGATAACAAAAGCCAGAAGAACCTCATCTCAACAAAGGTCGTTAAACAATTGTGATTGTCGACAATAACACCCCCACAACCATACAACATCAGGTGGCTTCTCAAGGGATGATATATCCATGTCAGCCAACAATGTCGCTTGTCCTTCAGCATCGATCCATTAAAGGATGAGGTATTGTGTGATGTTTCCCCTCTGGATTTCTATGATGTTCTTTTGGGCCAACCATATATGTGGAAACTTCATGATGTTTATGAGTCTCTACCTCGTAGTGTCATTGTTACTCTGGGGGGGTCAGCTCTACCGGATACCAAAGGTAGTTACAACTACTGTCCCACCAAAAAAATTCCATAAGGTAATCTCTCATACTGCAAAATTCATCTTCTTCATAGTCTGTTCAAAAGGTGAATAGAAGGACAATGGAACCACTGCAACCTTGGTCCAAGACCTTTCTATCTAGCAGAAGCAGATTGCAGAAGAGAAAGAAGATATTGTTTCTTCACCTACGATGGTGCCTACACACTGTTGAGTCAAGCCAAGATACAATAGTTTGGTTTAACAAATTCAACCCCACCAACAACATGTTCGTGACAGATTTCAACAAGCTAAGCAACACAACTTCTCTAGCAAGGAATGTAGCTCACCAACATTCATATTCAACAAACGCTTCCCCTTATCCCCCGTGAAATCAACACAGTGGATAGAATTTATTCCTAAGGAGGGAGGATTGATATAGGTGGATATTCATGGCCACCCACCTATTCCAACTGGCTCAAAACAGTTTGTTGGCAATTTACTATTTTTAGCAGTTTTTTGGGTCCTAAACTTCTGGGGCCATTTTGAGGGCCTAAACAACCTTTTTTTGTGATCGAGAAAATCATTAATCTTTAAATTGATGATTGATACCCAAAAATGAATCTCGTCATCGATTCCTTTCCAATGGGCTATCATTTTCCGCAAACAGAGATCGTATTCCAAAGTTACACCCCTGGGAAGTTGATACACCAAACTACCCAAAACGAGGTCCACAAAATTCTTGGCTTTTCATCTTCCAGGGTTAGGGTTTTGGATTATATTTATGTTAAAAATTCCTTTTGAGCCTAATTGTAACAATCATCTTCTTGTGAATGAGTGTAGCCATCACATCTCTTCTTAGAGAGAAGCTGCCACCATTCTAGTGAGTCTTTCACTACACATTTCTATAGTTTCGTACATTTTGCTCATTAATAGAAATTGTGTATCTCTGTATTTATGTTTATATCTCTAATATATTTCTGTACATTTCTTTATTATATATCTGCTCTCATTTCGTGCCAAAAATAATCTAGATCATAAGATTACTTACTTGTTCTGAAGTATGATCTCTACTAGTCTAATCAAATAGGTGATGCATGTCATAGACTTGTACATCATATCCTGGCTTTGTTCCTGAAGTAGAAACAATATTCTCCTTCAAAATATTCTGTCTAGCCTTATTGAAGGTCTCCTTTTCTTTGCATGCATCAAAATGTTGTTCAGGTGCTGCATTATTTCTGACCCACTAGTGTAGATCCTGGTTCGAGTTTGCTGCATCTTCTCCTGTATTGGTCCCACCTCTATAAAATATATTGATCTTCTTCCCATCATCTTCTTTAGTTTCCACAACAATCCATTGAACATTCTGATTATTTTGGTTCCTCTTTTCATGTATATTTATCAAAAGTGTTGGACAATATTCTGTATCATGGTCTTCTGCACGAAAATACATACATGTCGCATGTGGTTGTGGACAATCTCTTGTGTAGTGTCTAGGTTTCTGAAAGTTGTGACATGTTGTTGGTTCTCTACCTCCTCCAAATCCTATTCCTTCCTGGCCTCCTCCTCTGAATCCTCATCTGTTACCTTGATTATCTGCATGCGATGTATTGTACTATGGTACTTGATTATACTGTTGCTATGCATTATTATAATGTGGTGGTGGTCCAAACTGCTATGCATTACTATACTGTAGTGGAATTATAAACTAGTACACAGGTTGTCCTATGATTGATTCATCCTTCACCCTATATGCATCTGAAGTCCTCTCCTTCATCATCTCCAAAGTTCTACATTTCTTGTCTTCATGTCCTACTGACATGAAAAAATTACAAAATGTAGTCTTCGTTATTGTTTGATACTTCAGGCTTCTTGTCCTGAAGATGGATCCTGATATGGATCCGAAACATCGACAATCCATCAACGAAACTGTGGCTTTTCCAAACTTGACTGAAAACCCTCACCACATAAATCTTATTGAACAGATAAGGATCATGTCGATGTGTTATGCATATCTCACACCATGGTCCTCCCATGGGTAATGTATTTGGCATTCCTACTCCCAAGTACTACGAAAAGGTTGGGAATTCATTCTTATGATGTCCTTATGTTCTACATAATGTACACCATACTTCTTCTCTCTTTTCCTTTCCTTTATTATAATTAAACTGAAATGTGAGATTCTTAAGATATTCTCTCAACTCTTCCACAATTGGATCTGTATGTTTATATTGATTCTCCTCTAAGTGCAAGGAATCTTGTAGAGCCTCATCCCAAGTCTGTAATTTATGTTTCCGTAATGGATACTTAAGATGTGGCAATAATGAATTAACAAATAAATTCCTATGATGCATATATGTGATAGGGTACTTTAACTTACCTTTCAAACTTTTGAACTTATGATCGATCTCCCATACTGAATCTCATGGCTTATGTTTTATCTCTATTATCTCATTCATGAATTGTTCCTCTGAAATTGGTCTCTGAAATTCATTGATTAAGGCCTTCTTCATGTCTACGACAATTGTAAGCACTCCTTGTGGGATGTTTACTATGAGGCCCATATACTAATCCAATGCGTAGTCTCTGAATGTGATAACAAGCTTCACAACCTTTGTATCTTCATTTATAATATGCTTAACTACCCAAATATTTTCACAAATGAAAATATGCTTCTCTAGTTCCTCTGACCCATCTCCATGAAAGTATTTTAATCAAATAGTTGGATATGCTCCTTCCATTGTGAAATTTTCTGAACTACCACCTCCGTACGGTGTAGATACCTGACTGCGGCTAGATGAACTTATACTTTTACTTGAATTTCCACTGGACCCTCATCCTAATAAAATCCTTCTACCACTAACTACTTCTTTTCTACACAGTTATTCTTTATCTGATGTCTTAGTTGCACATGGGGTTGTGGGTTCTACACTAATTATGATTTGGAATGGTGAGCCTTGTTCTGTGCCAGACCCTTGACCTTTGTTTTTCCTCTCATACGTGTTGTGAAGGATTTCCTAAATCTTCCCCATCGCAAGGAGATCCTCTACCTCTTCTTCATCAATGTGCAAGCCATATCACTCGACTACTTCCCTCTTCTTACTGTTGATCCTATATTGGTAGGGTCTTCCACTACGTGTTACTCCTGCTCTACTCAATATATCTTTGGTATGTTCCTCTTTCATCATAATGGGGTCCATGGATTCCTTCTTCTATCTTCTCTCCAGATCCTTCTCCATATCTCAGACTATCCTTAGTGCTTCCCCCAGTTCCCCCATGTGTGCAGAGTGATTTAGTTGTCTGACTCCATTTTCATCACACCTTTATCATGAAATATAATATTGATCGACGTGTAAAGAGATCTGATGTACCTTCCTCTTGGTCCCTTCAAGAACTCCTGATCTGCAACAGTGTATGACTTCACAATATCAACTACAAACTCTGTAATAAACCCTAAAATAATACTGTCTAACCAGAAATCCACTACGCGTGTGAATTTTTTATTGACTCTTTCTAGATGCACAATATTCTAAGTAGTCCACTCTACTGGTCTTACCCAGTTAGTAGGATGAGTATCTTTCAACCTCAATATCCACTATTACAATAACTATGGAAAGTAACAGAAAATTGCTTCATGCAAATAAGTAAACACACACCTTTCCAAATAGTAGCGCGATGTATACCTGAAGCTTATATTATCTTTCTGTGAAAACTCGATATGTTTTGTTTCCAACCATCTTTCAATCTCCTGCTTAGTAGGGTTCCATGGTATAAACATCCCTTTCTACCACTGTATTTTCTTCATCGTTCTTCAAAAAATCCCCTCCAAACTGTTCTTCTGAGTTCCAGTCGGAAACAAAACCATTTGTTGGAATTTTTGGGCTGACCCAAGTTCTACCTTTAGGCTTCCAACAAAACCCTACAAACCATCGACCCTTCTGGAGACCAGAAGGAAACACTACGCACATAGTGCACAATGAAGTCTCACTCGAGATGACTTATGGGTGACTGCAAGAACCAAATCTCTACAATCATGGAAGGGGTGGTGCTCATGGGGATGTTAGACACTGTTTCTACTCTTATTATACTTCATATCTACCATTCCAATACATCATTAACCATATATACATTCATTTCATCATTCATATTCATTCTATAGTAAATATCTAGTGCAGGTTGTAAATTAATCTTAACATATTCATGCATTCATTCACTCATTCATCATAATAAGTATGGAAACACACAAAAGAAAATATTCAACACAATGACATAGTATTTTACCATGGTTCACCCCCCTCGGCTACGTCCACAAAGATATGTCTTCTTTATTATTCATCTTCGATTCTCTGCGCTGCGCACATTACATAGGAAGTGCACCGAAGTCTCACCAAGCTCCACATATTGCAACCATACCTTGAGTTACAATCCATCTGACTCAAAAATATCTCCTCAACGATTCAACCAAAATTGACTTACTTCAAAACTCACAAGTTATTTATCATTAATTCTTGTTCTCCTCAAAACATACATCATACAATAATCCCCTATCCTCATACAAAAAACATCTATTTATACTACAAAAAGTGGGTTCAAACCATTACATCATTGATTAAATCCCTAACCCTAAGTGTATTAGGTTTTTCCACATAGTAACTTCCTGTGTGCGGTTGTTCTTCGATCCAACTTTTCCTCGTTGCACTGTCCTTCTTCTGTCTGTGACTTTCCTCTTTTCTCATGCTGCTTTTCCTTAATTCCCGGTGCATTGCTTTACTTTTCTTTTGGAGCACTATTTTTCCTCATTTCTTGGCACACACTCCAAGTGTCCTCCAAAATTGTTGTGCATATCCTAAAAATAGCCTGTGCCAACATGGCATCATTTTATTATCTATTGAATTAGTCTACTTCTTTGTGTGGATGACAAGTATTTTTTGTTAGTCTCCTTCTTTGTGTGGATGAAAAGTATTTTTTGTTAGTCTCCTAGGATAATTTTAGTGAAAATAATTAAAAAAGAATGAGAAGGATATAGAATCCTCCTCTATAAATAGAGGCACTACTCTGATTCCAAGTCATTGTGAATTGTTTAATCATTTGTGACTACAATTAATAGAAAACATTCCTTTTGATTTTTTGGTGTCAATTATTGGAGCTTTATATTTCTTGGTTATAGTATTGGTAAATTAAATATTTGTTATGGTGAATCAATTCTTCTACTATATTTCAAGATAAATCCATTTACGGAGTTACTTAGCTACTTGGAGAATAAATGTTCTAGGGTTTGTTCCTTATTCTCTTGTTAACTTGGGTAAATAATTAATCGTTTGATTTGTTTTTCATCTTGGTTCCTTGGAAAGGATTTTAAACATTTTATTCAAGTTATAGTTGATATTGTTGGTGAAGGATTTTTCCTTTGAGGAATCCCTTCTTGTAGGGACTTGGACCTCTTATCTTATATTGATTAGGTTGGAGGTTATTCTTCCTTTATGATTCTAATCTCTTACCACGTTCCATAATATAGAGGTGACCAATTCTTAGAGGGGCATACTTATTGACCCGATAATCCCTAATTAGATAAAAAAAAGGCACTATTCCTATATCCAACAACCAACCAAAAAACCCTAAAAATCATTTTTTTTTGTTTAATAAGAAATCTGACGGTGACAATCAACGGAAATCATTTATTTAGATTTCAATTATTATCTAGTGTAAAGATAATAGATTATTTAATTTCCTATACTTTATTATTCCTATGGTTTCTATTTAATTCTTGACCTTAAAACCTAAGGAGGAAAACAAACCCCATTGGATTGAGATTTAAGGTATTATATAACATTATTTAGGTTTATTTAAGTTGATTCTCAAATCTATAAATTAAATTGCTGCATTAAAAATCACATTTGGTGAAAACCCTAAGGCTAGGGTTTAGTGCTTCAAGGTGTTTTCTTTCTCATTCTTATCCTTCAGTTCATTTATAGATTGTTTATCAAGCTTATCATACATATATAGAGGTGATACAAATTTCTAGTGTGCTTGTAATTGTTCATCATTTTCATAGAGGTTATATTTGGTGAATTCCAAGTGTTTACTTGTGAAATCCTAGTGGGATTCACCAACCATTTTACAAATTCATTCTTAGTTAATGGTTTTGTATCTTTAGAAATCATGTCTAACACTTGTTGGGATGTTATTGAATATTGATTTACCAAGTTTTGTTATACTCAAATTCTAATATGAAGTTGTTAATTTTTTTTATCTTACACATTAGAATTGGCACACACATCCACTAGCTACTAACGTTTCTTTGAATTTAGGATATAAACATGACTCATGCAATTGTTTCTAGTTGAATATATTTAGAGAATTTTAATCGTTGTTTGGAATCATAATACATTGTCTTGTTATATATATATTTGGACTCATTGAAGTAAATCATATGATTGCATGGTTTTGTTTCACTTAAAGAGGTTTACTTTACATCATTTGGGATACTCCTCATGACTTCTAGGAGTTGGAATAAAGTGCAGGGAAAAGTGTGTTGAGGTGAAATTGATGCACTTCCCATTCTTGTTTCCCTAGAAATCCCCTGTGTTGGAAAGGGTGCTAGCTCAAGTGGTAAAACCTACCAATATTGTCTCAGGAAAGCCAAAGGGAAGAAAGAAAAATAAAGAAAAATTGTAGGAAGAGGGAAAGCATCTCATCAATTCAAGGAGAGATAAATATACGAGGGAGAAATATCTCCTTTACATTAGGAAATATTTTATATCACGTGGTGGAGAACATTGATCACTTTCTTCTATCAAAAATGTTTATGGATGAAAGAATAGAATGGTAGCCCCTCATCTAGCCAAGTGTAGTATTTTTCCATTGGTCAATTATCATCCCTTTCCTACCCAGGGAATGATCCAAGAGAACCCATTTCTTATTTAAAATATGTAGCTAACTAATCCTAGCTTCACAGGGCTAATAAATGATTGGTGGAATTATGTGGAAATTTAGTCGGGATCATGCATATATGTCTTCCAACAAAAGCTAAAATATAAAAAATGCAAGATCAAATCTTCAAACTTGAACAACTTTGCTAACATATTTGAAAAAAAAAAGAGTTTGAATCATTCATAATCAAAATGCAAGAGGAAATCATGGCCATGGACACAACTAAATCCTTATGACAAATTGAATGAGACCCCAATAATTAGTTTGACCTATAGGTTAGGTAGGAAGATATTCACTGGAGTCATAAATAACACATTTGTTGGTTGAAGGATGTAGATAAAACTCCAAATTCTTCCATGAGTCAATTTTGAGCCGCAGAAACACTAACACTATTATGAAGTTGCGGATTCCCAATAGGAAGGAGCTCTACGAGCATAAGTATATAGAAGTAGAACTCATTTCCTTCTTAATTTTTTTTCTCTATGAGACATACCTAGATAGGTAAGAGGAAATAAATAATATCACAATGAATATTAAAAAGTTTATCACTAATGAGAAAAAAAATCCTTGATACAACTTATCACCATCATTGAATTCAAGCAAAGGGTGAAAGAAATGGCACTTCGGAAATCCCCTAGCCTAAATGGGTTTCCTGCAAATTTCTTTCATGAATTGTGGGATGTCATTGGAACTGAAATTTTATCCATGGTTGAAGACTCCAAATCCTTTGGTAACAATATTGCAAGAACTCAATGCCACTTTTCTTTCCCTCATTCCTTACGAAAATAGTTCGAACACTCATGTTAAATTTCACCCAATTTCCTCTTGTAATGTCGCCTACAAAGTCATATAAAAAGTGGTACCCGACCATATTAAGCCTCTACTTGAGAAAATAATCTCCAAAGAGAGGGAAGGTTGTTGGTTGTGGAGCTTGATTATCTTTCTAATTCATATGTAGGTGAAAGAAACTGCATGATATAAAATTATTGCCCCCCTGGCCTTAAGGGGGACAATATTTTTTCTTTTTTACAATTCAAATATTGTAATTTCGTAGTCAATCTAGACCGTTCATTATAAGGTCACAGATATGATGGTATAATTTATGTTAGGGTTTTTTCCCTAGAAGGAAACCCTCTTTTATGAGGGAATTGTATTGTGAATGTGGGTTATGGAGAATATTGTATTATGAGAGAGGATACTGGGAGAGAAAGAAGAGTAAGTTACATCGAATGTGTTGTAAGTTTTATCCCTTCATTTTGTTGGATAATTAAAAGGAAGGACCTGGAAATTTCTCTGGTGGATGTAGCCCACACCAGGTGAACCATGTATATATGTGTCTCTATTGTATTGTGTATCTTATGTGTTTTATTTCCATTTTTTTTTTTTTTTTTTTGCTCCGCGATCCTATTTTTCTAATAGAGGCTATGTGGGAGGAAGAGAAATCTTGGATGGCATCATTGCTACCCCTCATTTGATACACTCTATGAAGAAAGGAACAACCTAAGTAATGATGATTAATCTAGACATGTCCATTTCATTATGAACATGATAAAATCAACTTTCATCAATGGCTCTCCATCCAACCCCTTCTTATCAATCAAAGGAATCATGAAAGGAGATCCCGTCTCACCCTGCATTTTAATTTTAATCATTGAATGCCTAAGGCACAACATTTCCAAAGCTAAAGAACCTAGGCATGTTAAAGGATTTTCCTTCTCTCCACCAGAATAAATTATATCTCACCTAAAATTCATTGATGATACAATACTTGCAGGCACAACCACCATTTTGAATCTAAATATTTTAAGCATGTCCTTCACACCTTCTTCCTAGCCTTGAGAGGTTAGCTATATGATTCCAAATCCTCCATTTTTTTCTTCCACACTCACCTCGCTATCCAAATGACCATAAGAAAGACTCTTTATTTTGGCATTGGAACCCTCCCCTCCCTCTAACTAGGTATCCCATTAATTGAGAATGTTGGAAGGAACCTATCATGGGATACACTTTTCACAAATATTGGGAAAAGGTTGAATAGTTGGACATTCATATATCTCTCCATTGCACATTGTATATTCCACAACAAGTTTGTTCTTTATTCCATACCAAAATTTACTTTCTCATCCCTAAATGGGCCAGTCAAAGTCCTTAAGTGCTTAACCAACATTAAAAGAAGTTTCCTATGGGGAGGGCCCAATATCCTCTAGTGGGATGGAAGGAAATTCACACCATAAAGACCCAAGGAGAGCTAGGACTCAAAAACCTAATAAAATACAATGTTTCTTTAGGAGGAAACATTCTTTGGAGATAGTTTCTTTTCCCAAAATCCCTATGGGGGGGAATCTATCAAGCCACATATTCTCAAGGAATTGCTGAGAATGATCTTTATGTCAAAATAACCACCTAGGTGGATCTTTTTTTTAGAACCACACCAAATTTCACTTGGATCTGATACATCAAAAAATTATAGGAAATAAAATATGACAAAGTTGCTAACTTTTTGGAAGAGTCTTGGAAAAAAATTCCCCCTTATCAAAGAACCATGATATCAACTTTTGATCCATGACTTCTCTAAATTAGTCTGGACAAAATTTCACAGCTTATTGCAAGATCATAATTCAAACATCTATTGTCTACACATAGAGTGGAGAAATGAAGATTCATGTTTGGAGATTATCGACACTTAGGCCAAAAAAAGAATATGGATAATCTTTTACAAAAGAGTCATTCACTGGAAATAATTCCCAAATACTACAAGATGGGGCTATAAGGGGTGTGGAAGTTACATGATCTAGGAATCTTACATGATAATATCATAAGCTCTGGATGGAAATTAACTCTCAAGGTTATGGAATCACATTTTTCAAGGGTCTCTTTGGCCCAAAGTAGCCTCCTCCTTATGCTTTTTAGTAAAGATGAAAATCTTAAATTGGAAAAAACTTTGAAAAAGAGGGTACCTTCGCCCATCTATATTCCCCTTGTGTGAAGAAAATGAAGAATTAATGGAACACATCTTAAAAAATGATCCAACTTATCTGTCTCTCTTTGGGATCTGGGTACCCCCTACTTCAAACCCATAGATAAAAGTCAAATATATATCATCTTTTATCTATCTAATTGGCTCTTAGAGATATTCACAAAAAATATAGACAATTATACATGGAATATATTCCCAATACTCCTATCTTGGTAGACCTGTAAATAAAGGAACATCTAAATCTTCAAGGACAAACCCTTTTCTTGGTTAAGTCAATGGATGTTGTTGGAAAGGAAAATAAGAGAAACCCTCTATGCCAAGATCTGGTCATTAGATGATCTTGATTGGGACCCCTGTTGTAGTGAAATCATTTCTTCTCGGGGCCTAAAAAATCCAAGTTTATCTCAAGTGAAAAACATTCTAGGCTAGAGTCACCTCCCCCAACTCTTGGTCCTTGCCCTTGATAAGCATAATCAAGATAAAATTTGATTGACCTTCTATGGTAAATCCCCAATAGACATCGAAGAATCATTCAAAGAATCTGAAGGAAAAATTTCTTCTCCTTTACTATGGCTTTAGAGGCATTGACACCAACAAATTTGTTGAGATGCAAATTCTTGAAGCAATTATTGATCTTGCTAAAAAATAATAATTGGTCCAATATTCTTATTGAAGGAGACTCCCTAATTGTCATTAAATATCTAAGTAAGTTTTTCAAAGGTGTAAATACAAAAAAGTTCTCAATGCATTGAAATTCACTAGTACCCTAAGAAACATTCCCAATATGAGCAATAATATCTAAATCACTCTCTTAAGCATGTTCCTTGAGAAGAAAACAAGCTTGATGACCGAATGTCTAATGAAATCTCAAGAGTCAATGAGGACCTTGATCTCACCTACTTTTGAAAAACCAACATAGATATTCTTCATGAATGTACCCTCATATCTTGGGGGACATGGATTATTTTCAAACAATTATCTCGAAGACTGTAACCCTAAATGCAGTGACACAAAGAGAGGAGGGTATCCTGAATGAAAGGGTCCAAGACATCAGTATATGATATATGATAGACTTCACACTCCACACCAGATACATAGATACAAGAATGAAAGGACTAGGCACCATATGTAGACATGAGGATATATGAGAATGCATGGAATGAAGGGAATCAATGCAGGGGTCACACACAAATATGTGGAGATGAAGTTAGTTGGAATCCAGGGATCCGCACTCTACACTTTTCACAAGATGTAGGAATGTAGAGATTCTAAATTGGTTGCATATATGCAGGAATGTGAGAAAGGAAAAAAGACTCTCCACACTCTGAATTTTACATGCAAATTGTAGAAACGAAGAACAAAGAAATAAAATATGAAAACTTTTCCCCACACTTTGCATTAGATGTAAAACATGGGAACGCAAGAAAAATGACAATAAAAAAGAAGGAAACAAGGCTCTTTGCACTCAAAAATTAAAAACTAGGAAGATCCTCACTCTGCTTTGGATGTGGACTACAAAATTGTAAACAAAATGACAAGCAAAATATTTAAATTTAATGAGATCACTTTCCTATGCTATCTACATCAATCATTTTGTAAATTTTTAGTACTTTTACCTACCAAAAGAAATGGATGCATGTATTCTATCTTATTGTAAAATTTACCCTTAAGTCAAACCCAGGAGTCACCATGTGCATTCAATGGATTTTAACCTGTTATCCCCATTTTTTGGGATAACTAAGAAGATGATGTCTCGAGGCCCTCATTTTGCAGATATAGAGTGCCAAGATACCACATGACTAGAAATGTCCACTTGCACATATGGAAGCCTAGTGTTGTTGGATCACTGAGAGGGGGGGGGGGTGAATTAGTAATAGCGTAATTATAATCCTTTTACTTCAATTGTTATATCAATGTAGAATTATTATCCAATAATGAGCAGTAAGAAATAAAAAATCACATACATACACAATACACCATTGTTTTACGTGGAAACCCAAATCGAGAGAAAACCACAGAATGCTTTTTGTTATATGTATTGAAGAATTACATTCATTGGAAGCACCAACTTCCTTTGTTTTCCAGCTGCAATTGGAAGGAGGCTCCAACACCCTATTTTCTCAGGCTACAACTTGAGGGAAGCTCCAACTCCCCAATTCTCTGGCTACAACCAGAAGGAGGATACAACCCCCTATGCTCTCTGGCTACAACCAGAAGGTGGCTACAACCACCTGTCCTTGCCCTATACTGCCACCCTGAAGTAGAAGTAGAATTATGGAACCACTGTCACACTATCACTGTGAGATATACCGCTGTAAATATGTACCAATAAATCTGAACCATGCATCAACCATGCATCAACCTGTACCTCAACCTGTAATCAACATGTACCATAAATAAGTGCATCAACCATGCACCAACCTGTACAAAACAACCTATAATCAACCTGTACCATAAATAAGTGCATCCAACCATGTACCAAGTATGTACCAATCATGTTTCAACTACTCATCAACCAACATCATCAACTATACACCTCATGTATGTGCCAACTCATCAACTACTTGTCTCAACCATGTACTCAACATGTAACTCAACCAAAATCCCTCATCAATTTCATCATCCAAATATGATTTGTAGCTCTGTAATAGACCTGTTGTATATGATCACATTCTTGCAAACCTTCCGTAACTTTAACAACAAGAGACTAGCATTTTCATCAAACTTTTCTTTAGTCTCACATGCCTAGATTTGGATTAGTCAACAACCCTAACTTGAAGTAATCATAAATTTGTACCTGTAATATATAAAGTTCTGAAACTGATACACAATGTTTTTTAGTGTGTTTTATGCAATTCCACCAAGTTTCACTACTTGGAACCTCTCAGAAAAAGGAGTTATAGCAAAAATGACATACCTTGCTGAATTCTGGATTATTCTAGAGAGCGACCTTGTAGAGCGTGCCCCTCACGTAATATTTGATGAATTGATTTGAAAATGTTACAAAGAATACTAAAATCTATACCCTAACCAACTCATTTGGTCTCACTGAATTTGGATTTGTTATGAATAATTTAAGACGTTTTTACCCGAAACACCTGTTTTTGACTAGTTTCAGGACTAGCCACAAACCCTATTTTCCACGGAGTGTAACTCCCAAAATACAACGACCCACAAGCTGAATTTTTTACCAAAGATACTTGGATATGTTTTCACAATGGAATAGAAATTTCATGGTATGAATCATTATATAAAAAAATTTATAGCAAAAATGGTGAGATGACCTGTAAATAACATACCTTAGAAAGCACTACCAAAAGAATTTATCCTTCCTTGCATTTCGGCCTTCTTTTCTTCACCTTTACTCAGAATTCCGGTTTAGATATACTTGGTTATCTCAGACACCTATAGATATTCAATATTCTCAATTTTATGTTAAATGAGAGAGACTTGCCTCTTATTTATATTCTCCAAGTAGCTTCCTTAAAAACATCTTCTAGGTCACTTGACCGACTTTCCTTATTTTAGGGTTAACCCACTTCTAATTTCTCTATTAAAATTATTATTGAAATAATTTATTTTGTATTCAATTTGAATTATAATACACTCATCACTTCACTTTATTATTTATCCTTTAAAAATCTCTTAAACCACTTTGACTACTTTGAACTTTTGGGGCTTCTAGATGACATATGAGGGTCCTCCAACTTCATAAGGCCATAACTCTCAAACCGTGAGGAGTTATGTGACGTTCCACATACCAACAAAAATGACATGACATGTACTATCCATATAGAATATTATTATCTGAAAATATAATAGAATTCATACCGTTACCCATCAAACAAACTTGGGTCCATTACCCAAACCTGGGGTCTCCAACTTCTCATGGCCATAACTCTCTAACAGTGAGGAGTTATGTTACGTCCCACATCCCACCGGAAATGGAATGAAAAGCACTATCCATCTAGGATAGTTTCCTTGACAAATTAACTGTCCTTCATCTCATTATTCCACAATTAAGCATGGGTTCTCTTACTCTGCAAAGCGTCTTCCCATGAGGGCTTTCACCATAAGGGGACCACTTTGGAGTCCATCCATATTTACTTCTTATTAACCATGAAAAAACAATAATGAGTCATATTTACATCAAACAATATTGGGTCCATTACCCAAACCTTTGTGCTACGAGGCTTTCTTCAAGGGTTGATGTAATGCCCCATATTTTGACCTTAGGTAGTTAGAACATTGTTGTTAAACCAATCTTGATAATTCAGAGTTTAGCATTTGTTTGGAGTCAGTTAGACTTTGTTAGACATTGAGATGTGTAACTCTAGGCCTATTTGTATGTTACATGATATATGCTCATGAAAAAAAAGATAGTTATTTGATTTGTTAAATATGAAAATTAAAATGGGAAAGTTCAGTACATGTATACCAATTCACGTTATATTGTGAATGTATAATAGATGCA
>ML778022.1:319997-337950 GCA_009831015.1 Picea engelmannii | reverse complement strand
GGAGGATTCCGTTGTTTCACTCTGGGCAAGCGGGAAAAGAATGCTTGGAAGCGCCCAGGACTACAGTACAATCGGTGAGCTTCGACAAGCTAAGGAGGAGGTATTTTTCAGTGATATTTTGTTATTGATGTTTTGAGTATACTTATGTTTGAAGTTCTTAAATCTTGAAGTTAGCCTACTACTTATTTCATCATGTTATTAGATTTATCATTGAGCAAATGTAGAATAATTGTGTAAATGAAAATGGAATAATGCTAAAACGAAGTTGTTATTGTGTATGTATTTAATAAATGATTATTTTCTTAGCATCTTGTACTTAGGTGTTACAGTTGACATCAATGACAACCAACCTTAATCAACAAGTTTATCACCATAATTTGGATCCATCGTCAATGCATCCACCACACCAGCCAACTTCTGGAAGGCACATGGGTCTTGATCCAATTGGTACAAGTCATGTATGGTGGCAAGTAATCAACCTAATATTTGAGGCATTTAAGAATGTTTTATTTAATATTCTTTTTTTTATATAACACCTTCTTGGACATTATTCTTTTGACCCTATTTCACCTTGGTGTCTGTCATCGATTTCCTAGTAAGTGTCCAACTTTTTGGGAAAGGGTGCAACTAGGGGTCCCTTGAGGGGTCATTGTACCATTCCCTACCATACTTATCACTTTCTTCTCATTGTATTCCCATCACATTTCCCTCTTCTAGGACCTTTGAATTTAGTGACCCAACATGGGCATGTACCTCATTTCATGGGAAGAAGGGGATGAAGGCCCAGGGGGATGGTGTCTGGAAAAAGATAAAATCATAAATTATAAACCTTGTATATGCTCACTAAGATAGGTCTCGAGAATGATGAATTGATTATTTGAAAATAATTGAAGGCCTGCAAAAGATCAAACACATAATAAATATCCTGCTTGAATGAAATACTAACACTAGTGCATTATAATGCTTTGATGGTTTCCCCTATGGTAGTTTGTGGACCTCTTATTTCAAGTAACACTATGTTACTACCCCCAAAGCTAATGGATTCACTATTGGGAGTGCACATGTGTTTGTATATTTCATTAATTAATAAATAAAAATAAATGGGCTTGGAAAAAGGTTTCATTGAAGAGGAAGGTGCAACACACCCCCTATAAAGGAATCCATGAATGAGACAATATGATCCCTTGTATCTCATGAAACTCATTGACCTATGAAGTCTAAACTATTACAATAATGTAGATGTACCTGTTTCACCATATAAAATGCTACACCATTGTCACCCAACCGTAGGCTCAAAGCCACCCATGAGCACCTTAACATTTGACAGAAAGAATGATTCCAGGAAGACAGACCATAACCAACAGATGAATAAGAGAGAGCACACCTTCTCCAAAGGTAACACACAAGATAAAGATACCAGGAAGAATGAAAAAGAGAAAATTTCCCAATAGCAGCTACTGCTCCTCCTCCTCCAAACTTGCACAGTGTTGTTGGTTTTCTGGTTAAGAGTGAGTGAAAAAATGAGACTAGACGTCCTCTATTTATAATAATCTGTCCAATGACTTTTCTCACTGGTTCGACTTGAATTTTTGGTAATTATATTTTCTGTTTATATTTTTCCTGTGTAGTCAACTTGTCTTCCTAGAGTATACTACCTTAATATTATATATTATGCTGAGTTGACATGTCTTCTAGGGTTCTCACACATCTGTTTAGGTTTTCTCTTGCTTTCGAAATATTCTATTCTATTCAAAGGTTACATATGGAGGTTAATACCTCCCACAACTACCATAATATCAAAACTCCCTCCTATCCAGGGAGGTATTAAAGGGAATGGTCTTGAGCATAAACATACCATTCAATCGGTATCATCATCATAACCACACATTCTATCTCATAATCACATAGATCAACCCACGAGCAACATCACCACTATCAGTATCATCTGATAACACTAGCTGCATCATCTCTCGAAGCCATACTCCATTTGAGTAATTGGGCATGATGTTGAGTAAGTCATTCATTCAATAGAGTGATACAAGAACCATTCTTCTAATCTGGACATACGTCCTAGAAGAATAGTTGTCCCGATAGATGCTAAAAGCCCTGCAATGGGATACAAGGATCATTCTTCTAATCTAGACCTATGTCCTAGAGGAATGTCAGTCCTCCCAGACGTTGAAATCCATCCTATGGGCTACAGAGACCATTCCTACAGGAATTTCAGTCTCAGACTATTTTCTAATCGGGTCATATGTACCATAGATATCAATTTATAACCATATGCCTTAGAAAATATCGGTCCCGTATCAACCACCCTTAATCAATACATCATGTCCTTAGGAGGTGGACTATTCAACCTGATCGGGCCAATAACTGTGCCTCAGGAGAATATCAGTCCTGGAACATTTTCCTAATTGGGCCACAATCTATTCCTTAGGAAAATACCAGTCCATGATACATCAATAATCTATCAACCTCAATCATTCTCTAGAGGGAGAATGTCTGTCCACCAACACACTAACTATCTATCTAGCTGCAAATCATCTCCAACACTAGTGGTAGTCTCCATGGTAATAATTACATCCAATAGAACACAACTATGTCTATCCACAGTAGTACACAACTACTTCCTAGTTGTACACAACCACTCCTAATAGCACACGACTACTAACCAGTGACACACAATCACTACTAGTGGAACACATCCACCATAGTAGCATACAGTTGTTTTCTAGAGACATAGTCTCCACAAAAATCATATCATCTGATATCATCCTACATAAAATATATCATGATACAAACTGAGTCATCTGGGCCATTCCTCCACTCACATCTGTGAGATCTGGATGAGCATCTTCCCTCGGGAAGTTAAACATCTGCCATGGGCTATCTGGACTATTCTTCCCAAACATAGAAGAATAATTGTCCCTGATTTATGAACTTGGACCATTCAACCTAACTGGGCCATTCTTTTGGCACTAATCACAATGAAACTTGGAGAGAATGAGTCTTCCCTAGGGAATGAATGTCCCTGATTGATGAACCTGGACCATTCAACCTAACTAGGCCATTCTTCTGGAACTAACCATAGTGAAACCTGGAGAGAATGAGTCTGCCCTAGGGAATGATTATTTGGACCATTTCCTATGGAAATGACTGTCCTGCAACAACCTCCTATATCAGACCATTATTTGAAACTTCTCACATCTGTGAACTTTGAAAGAATGACTTCCCGAAAAGGCCGACCATTCTACATGACCACATATCAGAGTGACTTCCAAGGAGAATGACTTTCATAGACCATTCCACCACACTGGACACAAGGGGAATCACTGTCTATGGTACATCAACAATCTATCAGACCATTTTCATTACGAAAATGACTGTCCATTTTGGACCTTTTTCCAAACTAGAAAATTATTGTCCATTAGAAATATTGGACCACTTTATGGACTGGAAAGTGACTTCCCAACCTGGACCATTTTCCAAACTAGAAAATGACTGTCCATCAAGAATATTGGACCACTTTCCAGACTGGAAAGTGACTTCCCAACTTGGACCATTTTCCAAACTGGAAAATGAATCTCCATATATCAATAACATATCAGTGCTCCCTCCCAACTTGGGAGTAATCACTTCCTTTTCCAATAAGGAAGTCATCTCCACGAGTCCCAACTTGTCCCTTAAGTACACAAAATTTTCATCTTGGACAAAGGATTTACCAACATATCTACTATCTTCTCATCAATGGAGATATACTGGAGAACCACTTCTCCCCTATGGACTTTATCACAGAGAAAATAGTACTTGATCTCAATGTGCTTCGACCTGCCACGGAACACTAAGTTCTCTGAGATATTCACACAGCTCTGGTTATCACAATATATCATGGTCAAATCTAGCACTTGATCAGATAGTCCAAAAACCAACTTACAAATCCACATTGCTTCCGTACAAGCATCACAAGCTGCAATATACTATGCTTCTACAGTGCTGAGTGAAACATGCTTATGTTTCCTGCTAGCCCATGATATCGTGGAAAAGATCAAATCGAAACATATCCAAGAAGAAATTATTTTGTTATCGGTAGTCCCTTCCTAATCTGAATCGATAAATCCAAGAAGTTTTATATCATAAATCAAATGTCCCACAAAGACATTTCAAGGCATGCTTTGCAATTATTCAATTCTCATGGCTAGGTTCCACCTGGAACTGTTTTCACAAAAAATAAAATATCTGGCTGAGTATTCTCCAAATACATCAACGAGTGATTTAATTGTCGGTACATGGACAGGTCTACTAGATCCAATTCTCTCAAATTCTTTAGATCTGTCATCATGGGAGTTTTCCATGGATTTGCAATCCAATATCTCAGACTTCTAAAGGACTATTTTTATACACTTCCTCTATCATAAGAAGTTTTCACCATGCTTCTGCTATACATGAGAGGCTCTGTACCAATTTGTTTGAATCCATACAAGGTCTTCTTCCATCTACATTCATGGGTCTCTTTCTGGTATACCTCAAAACCTTGAGGTTTCTCTATATATAATTCTTCTTCAATTACTCTGTTGAGAAGAATAGTCTTTACATCCATATGATGTAAAATCCAACCCATGGATACTACAATAGATATAATATATCATGTAGAGGTATATCTGGTTACTAGAACAAGCTGTCATCATAGTCTTCTCCCTCCTTCTAGGAGAACCCTCTAGACATGAATCTCTCCTTGTATCTATCAAAGCTTCCATTTATAACTTTTCACAGATTCTTCAATGGACCATATCATTGGGCATTATCTCCCTCCTATTATTATCTTCATGCTTGAATGAGAAATATATATAAGTTCGTTGTTTTATTCTGAGACTACATGCTTCTGGAATTCTGCAATCAATTCCCTCTATCTGAGAGAGTCCATGATTCTATCTACTGCACCTCTCTTTTCTTTCTACAAAGTGTCACAAGCATGTTCTGGTTTCTACCCAACTGGAAGTTGTTGCAATCGTTGTGTCATACTTATAAACTTCTTCTATGATGGCTCACGCAAAGATTTTTGACCAAAGGTTTGTCAACATATTTCACAAGGGTACCTTCCTAGAACAAGACAAGAAGCAAAAGAAATATCCAAGACAATATGCTTTCTTGACAGAAAACTAAGTTAGAGAATACGATCTCAACCTTATAAGATATTGACTTAAAGTTATCTTATAACTTTGACTAGAAGTTCATAATTCCATAACAACCAGAGATATATAAAGTCAAACCGAGAGAGCGTGTTGATCTTTTGAATTCACTGAATCCAAGATCACTTCTTTGGAAAATATCCCTTGTTCATTCCCTGCAAACAGACTCATGATAATGATACAAAATTAAAAGAACATGTATAGGTACATACATTTGTTACCCATATGTGATGGTAAACCTTAGAATGACTTTACTAGACCAGAGGTTTAACTGCTAGAGGATTGGTAAACCTCATAATGTTCCTTTTAGTAGATCTCTCTTGGTCACATCATACACTTTCTTCATGCTAGGTCTTCTGTCTTCATGACTACCACGTTCTGAGGTTCCTTCTCTTTTCCTGCTTCAAACTGTGGTTCCATGATATTTCCTTTCACGCTATCCAGAACTTTATTCTTGGAAAGGATGAGGTAAAACCTTGTCTTCCATGCTTTGAAGTTAGAAACCTCTTCTAACTTGTTTTCTAACTTTATAGAGTAATTCATGACTACTTTGACTTGGTCAAACTTTGAATTTGACTTGGTCAACCTTTTACTTTGACCAACAACTCAAACTTGAGGTCTTGGCTTGCTAAGAGTACTAGGAGGTGCGCTAGGCTAGGGAAAACTAGGTTATCTAGGAATTAGGTCAATTTCTTCACTTAAGGTGCCTCAAAATGAGGGTTAGGGTGTCGTTGCTGCAACAAAATCTTTGAGTGCAACTACAACTGCAACTGAGAAAATCCTCCCAATCTACCTTCTAGTGGTTAGTTTGTCCGAAGATAGTGTGGGACCATAACCTGTTAGAATAATGTATATGTGCTTGTTTCAGCATAGAAAATTCTACACCATTGTTACCCAACCATAGGCTCAAATATACCCACAGTCACCTTAACCTTTGATAGAAATAATGATTCTAGGAAGCCACACCATAACCAACAGATGACCAAGAGAGAGTGCAACTTCTCCAAAGATAGCGCACAATATAAAGATACCAGAAAGATTGAACAAGAGAAAACTTCCCAACAGTAGTTGTTGCTTCTCCTGCTCCAAACTTGCACATTGTTTCTGGTTTTCTGGTTAAGAGTGAGTGAACAAATGAGATAATATGTCCTCTATTTATACTAATCTGTACAATGACTTTTCTGGCTGGGATGACCTGAATTTATGGTAATTATATTTTATGTTTATCTTTTTCTTGTGGAGCTGAATTGTATTCCTGGAGTATAATACCTTAATATTATATATTCTACTAAGCCGACATGTCTTCTAGGGTTCTCACACATCTGTTTAAGTTTTCTCTTGCTTCCAGAATATTCTATTCTAGTCAAAGGTTACATATGGAGGTTAATACCTACCGCAACTACCATAATATCAACATAAACCCCTATCCACCTCATCATCCACTACATGACCATGAAGGGGAATCCTTGGAAGAACCCCCTACTTAAGGGTTTTGGTCTACCTAATAGGAATTTTATGACACCCCTCCCATACCTAAACTTGGTCAATTGTATAGGGTCTCATAGCATTTTTTTAATTTGATGAGGTATTTTTGATGCACATGTTTAGGTGCCTTGTTTATTATATGTGGTTTTCACTTTCCATGATATTTTGACTTGATATCCTTGGAGGGCTTACCTATTTGTTTTGCAGGACCTTGTTTGGTGGACAATTTTGGAGGAACAAGCCTATTTTGGGCTTCCATGGGGATTGAATCCCATAGGATGTATGCCAAGGGCCCACATCCTGGATCACAATGAATTTCCTTTAGAGGCTTATAATATATCATGGATGACCTTTCCTGGACCTCACATGCCAAATGACTTGCCTAGGAGGGAAAAAACATCACTTTTTGGGGCTTGACATCACCTAGGGCTAGGGTTGGTGGTTATGGAGTTGTTTCTCATTGAAAATTGACACGATTTGACCGAAGGAGGAATGGATTTTCCTTAGCACATGAAGAAGAGGATCTAGGATCCCCAAAAGCCTCCACCTTCCTCTCCAACGACTTGGAAAAGTGTCAAAACTTCTTCCTAAAGGGGTGACGTCATCTTGTTTTAGGGTTTCTAATGTACAAAAGTGTAAATTAAATTTTATTATTTGTATAAAGGGGTAATATAAGGGTTGTTGACCCCTTATCTTATGTTTTATCCTAATTAAGTGGAAAAACTATGTTTTAAACATTTTGTATAAATAGATATGATGTGAATCTCATTTCATAACATAGCTCTCCTTCGTGGAGAGAGACTCCATGGCTGAAATTTGTACCCTACTTGGGAAATTTTGCATATCTCTCTTTACACTTGCTCTTGTAATGGTATACATTTGGCTATTGGATGGATTATGATGCACTGTCTTTTGTGGAGGATTATTTCTTGCTTTATGGTATATTTTCTTAGTAAAAAATAGGTTTATCTTGTTAATTCTTGGACTAGGTAAGTAATATCTCTTTTTATTGCTTCTTTTCTTGGTTGCAAGGTTCATTTTATAATATTTTGGGGAGTATAAGGGCATACAACCCCACTTAGCCCATAATTTTTTCTTGAAATAAATTTTTGCATAAAGGAATACTAGGAGGAGTAAAAGGGTTTACACCGTCCTAGGTTTTTTCCTAGCTAGTTTAGCTTGACTTGGGGAGTAAAATGGATTACACCCCCAAGGAAGTAGCTCAAATAGCTCTTTAAATTTTATGACTCCACAACCCAATAGATAAAGGCACTAATATCCTTGCATTTGAGAAACAAAATCATTTCATTGGGATACATGAAATTACAAGATATTGAAATTGTCTAAGTTGGAATATATTCTATATGCTTAAAGATCACTAAGGCCTCTAAGGCATTTTGATTGGTCAAGGACACATTGATTTTGTTATAAAATTATGCTACAACCATTATGGATGCTGAAAACTCTCGTTTTCAAGCACAATTTCTCACTCTTTTACCGTTGGAAATAGTTGTAAAGTTGCTATTGTTAATCTACTTGATGTTGGCTATTGTTGGGCAATTTTTTGGCTAAATACTTGGGGTAAAAGTTGCTTCTGTAGAAAATATTTTCTACAGCCATTTGTCTGATCTGAAAAATATTTGAAAATATATTTTTGCAACCTTAATTCGTCATCAAAACTTGTGCTAAAGTATTGGGAATTAGTCTGCATGTTTAGTGCTTCGTTGCCTAATAAATATTTGATGCTTTTTTATGCTTATTTATACAGTAAGTAATTGATTTTCTTGCATATATATGTATATATATATATATATATATATATATTTACTGCTACAAATAAGGACAAAAATCTTAAGTTTCTTTTCCAACTAACATATACTGCACACAATTGTTTTTTCTTGTGTCTCGAGCAGGTACAAAACTCTCAGTAGGTACCCAAGGACTTGGAAACCTTAAACCACTCCCAAGAATCATCCTCAATCCTTCTTCCATCTAGTAAATTGACCTATAGGGGATTTAATTTCATCATCTCACTTTCCATCTCATTTCCCCCCTAGGGCCACCGAGATTCCACCCTTGAGGTGATTATTTTATCTCTAAAGTGACGAGAATACCTGCCTAAGGTGACCGTGCGTAGGTTTTCTCTTAGTTGTCACCATTTGGTGGTTGGGTCAATATTTTTCCAACCTACAACTTATGCGACAACATTTTGACATCATTTCCGGGGAGGATTTTGAATCCTCTTCCAAACCCTAAGGACACTTTGGAAAGCTATCCCAAATCCTTTTCCTAGATTACCTGATGAATCCACCTAAAGAAAGTTCCCTTTCCACCTTTTATGAGATCTTATTGAAGCTCATCTGACGACTCTACCTTCCCAAGAACCCACTTTTCCCTCTTTCCCCTTTCATCCTTTGATGAGGCCTGACCTTATCCGATGAATCCATTGAGGTACCTTCTCGGTCAATGGAATTATGGAACCATGGGATGAACCCTTGTCCAAAACTTGTTATGCCTCGAGGAGGGAACTTTTATAGATGGAAAAGGAAAGGGATGCTAATAAAGCTGCTGAGGAAATGATGGATCGTATAAAATAATTATTTCAAAAATCTGCGAAGAACTATCCCTTGAGGATGAAGAAATGCTTGAAGGAAAAATATATGAAGAAAGCCACCAAGAAGATCCCAATGAAGATCCTAATGAGACATGTGATGAAGATGAAGTGCTCATATATTCCCTTCCATCCAATGAAGACATCCGAGCCTTTGTTTCTCCTGCACATCAAGAAGAGAACATGATGAATTTGAATCCTTTTGAAGATCTTGATGACACTTTATTCCATGAATTTGGAAATGGATAAGTATTAGAGGAACCCTTGGATGTAACAGGTCATTTTTGGAAAACACAAACAAAGCATCATGCACTAAGGATCAATCCCCTCATGATGAAGAAGCGATGGAGGGGCATGTACATAAAGAAAAAGAAGAATCCTGACGATGTGGAACATGTTGAGACATTTTTATCTTTTCTCCCGCTTGATGAGGATGAGGTTGTTCAAAATTGTCTTCCTCCTACACACAAATATGAAGAAAGGATTAGCCCCAATGATGTAGATGATATTGTGTATAACCTCTCCAACATGGTCAATCTACACATTGATGATTTCATATAGGTTGGGAGACTTAGATGGGATTTTGGTCATTTCAGTTTTGATAGAGACCCCATTTACGAATTTGAGGGTAGCTCTCATGCAAAGGGTTTGAGTTGTCATCGTTAGAGAACTGGTATTCACGCATGTATGATTCATATGTTTGAAATATTAGTGATGATATGGTTACACACTTGTTCCTCCCCTTCGAGGATGACTTGTCTTATAATACTCGGTGTGATCTTCAGTCATCCCTTGATACAAATTTTTTCTACAAGGATTTTTATCCATTTTTCTCACATTTTGATAGACACCAAGTTGTGGCTAGCCTGGGGCACTCCGAGGTCCACACTACAAAATGAAAGTACATTCAAATTGATATTTTTGGTGGGGATTTGTAGATAAAGAAGAAACACTTCTTGAGTTTGAGGGAGGAGTTTTTTCTAGACATGAGGTTATCCATTACCTCTTATATTCTTCTCCCGAAAGCCATGCAATATTATTTCCCTCTCTCATATCCTCTCAGTATTCAACAAGTAATGCATATTTGTGCATAAATGAATATGAACCATCATCTATATATGATATTCCCCTTCAGAGATGGATTGACTAGGATTGTGGTTACACTTTCAGGCAGGATGATCAAGATGATGGTTTCTATTTCCAGTAGGATTTCCTCCCACCCACCCATCTCCATGAGTTTCATTTTATGATTGATTATATATATATTTATTCTCATGTTCATTTTGTGATGGATTTATCTTTGATGTTTCACATGATTAAGCATAAGGGGAGATACTTTGATGAGATGATCAACTAGTTGCACTGGTTGTATGACTTCACCTGACATTATCTATCGCCTGATTTTCAGGACCCCAAGACCCCAAGTAATTAGGTAGGCCATATTTATTTCCATGCATTTTCATATTTATTGCTCATGTTATTTTATATGAATTTCATGTTTCATTTTTCTCTACTTGCATATTGATTTCATGCTTAGCTTAGAACTTTTTGAAAAAATGCTAAAATTTTCTTTTCAAGACTAGTTTCATTTTTGGTTTTGATGTATATGGACGAAGGGTGATAGAACCACCAAATATTTTATATTTTTTTTTTCAGTGTAGGAATAGGTCTACCAAGAGATGTTGTGGTTCTCATGCACTCTACGACGGGCACATGTCCCCAAGTAGGAGCCAGATGTTATCCCAATTTTGTGGGATAACTAAGGAAATGGTGTCTTGAGCCCTTAGGTTGCAGATATGGAGTGCCAAGAGACCACATGACTATTAGTTTCCACTTGCACATATAGAATCCCACTCTATCACCACATTTTGGATCCATCGTCAATGCATCTACCACACCAACCAACTTTTGGAAGGAACATGGGTCTTGCTCCATGTGGTACAAGTCATGTATTGTGGCAGGTAATCACTCTAATATTCAAGGATGCTTTTAAGGATGGAAATTTATATTAAAATGTAGAAACCTGGGCTAATCTTACTAGTATTTAATATGAAAAATGTAAAATGTTTGGCGATATATTTGTAAAAATGTTCAAATTTCTAAGGATTTTATCTAGTTTTTATAAAATTTTGGCAATTTTTAAGGTAAAATAATTTTATTCTTTGGAATTTGGGATAATCGTTTTTAGAAAAAATGGAAATTTATGAATATTTGTTTGGGAAAAACCATGGAAAATTATCCCATTGGAGAAATTTATACCCTAAAATCATCTATGCTACTATTTGAGGCATTTAATAATGTTGTATTTAAGATGCTTTTGATTATAGAACGCCTGCTTGGACATTATGCTTTTGACCCTGTTTCACCTTGGTGAGTGTCATCAATTTTCTCATAAGTGGCCAACTTATGGGGAAGGGGTACAACTGGAGGTCCCTTGAGGGTTATTGTACCATTCCTAACCATACTTATCACTTTCTTCTCATTGCATTCCCATCACGTTTCGCTCGTCTAGTCCCTTTGACTTTAGTGACCCAAGAAGGGAATCTACCTCATTTCATGGGAAGAAGGTGCATAAGTCCTAGGGGATGGTGGCTGGAAAAGATAAAATACTAAAATATAAACCTTCTATATTCTCTCCTAGACAGGTCTTGAGAATGATGAATTTCTTCTCTGAAAATAATTGAAGGCCCGAAGAAGATCAAACACATAACAAATATCCCACTTGAATGAAAGACTAACACTAGTGCGTTATAATGCTTTGATGGTTACCCCTATGGCACTTTGTGGACCTCTTCTTTCAAGTGACAGTGTGTTACTTCCCCCAAATCTAATCAATTCACTATTGGGAGTGAACATGTGTTTGGATAATTAATTAATTAATAAACGACAATAAATGGGCTTGTAAAAAGGTTGCATTGAAGAAGAAGGTGCAACACACCCCCTACAAAGGTACCCATAATTGAGACAATACGATCCCTTGCATGTCATTAAACTCATTAACCTATGAATTCTAAACCCCTATCCATGTCATCATCCACTACATGATGTCGAAGGGACATCCTTGGAAGCACCCCCTACTTGAGGGTTTCGGTCTACCCAATAGGACTTTTATGACACCCCTCCCATATCTAAACTTGGTCAATTGTATAGGGTCTTGGAGCATTTTTTTAATTTGATGAGGTAGTTTTGATGCAAATGTTTAGTTTCCTTGCTTATTATATGTGTTTTTCACTTTCCATGATATTTTGACTTGAGATCCATGGAGGGCGTACCTATTTGTTTTGCAGGACCTTGTTTGGTGGAATTTTGGAGGAATAAGCCTAGCTTGGGATTCCATGGGGATTGAATCCCACAGGTTGGATGCCAAGTTCCCACATGCCGGATCATAATGAATTTCCATTGGATTCCTATTATATATCATGGATGGCCTTTCCTATCCTTCACATGAAAAGAAATTGTCTAGGAGGGGAAAAACGCCAATTTTTGGGGCTTGACGTCACCTAGGGCTAGGGTTGGTGGTGATGGAGTTTTTCCTCATTGACAATTATCATGATTTGACTGGAGGAGGCATGGATTGACCTTGGAGCATGAAGAAGAAGCTCTAGGATCCCCAACAACCTCCACTTTCTTCTCCAATGACTTGGAAAAGTGTCAAAATGTCTCCCTAAAGGGGTGATGTCATCTTGTTTTAGGGTTTCTAATGTGAAAACATGTGAATTAAATATTATTATTTGTGTAAAGGGGTAAGATAAGAGTTGTTGACCTCTTATCTTATGTTTTACCCTAATTAAGTGGACACACTATGCTTTAAACATTTTGTATAAATAGAGATGATGTGAATCTCATTTCATAACATAGCTCTCCTTGGTGAGAGAGACTCCTTGGCTGAAATTTGCACCCTACTTAGGAAATTTTTCATAGATGTCTTGTCACTTTCTCTTGTAATGGTTTATCTCCTTGCATTGGAGAAACAAAATCTTTACATTGGGATATGTGAAATTAGGAGATATTGAAATTTTCTAAGTTGTAATCTATTCTATATGCTTAAATCTAACTAAGGCCTCTAAGGCATTTTGATTGGTCAAGGATATCTTGCTGGCGTTATAAAATTATTCTACAACCATTAGGGCTACTGCAAAATCTCTTTTTCAAGCTCAATTTCTCACTCTTTTACCATTGGAAATAGTTGGAAAGTTGTTAATGTCAATATACTTGATGTTGTCTATTTTTGGGAATTTTTTTGGCTAATTCTCTGAAAACATATTTTTGCAGCCCTAATTCATCAACAAAGCTTCTGCTAAAGTATTGGGAATTAGTATGCATGTTTAGTGCTCCATTTCCTAATAAATACTTGATGATTTTGATGGTTATTTCTGCAGTAAGTAATTTATTTTATTGCTGATATATATTCTTGTTGACTGATGCAAATAGGGACATCAATCTTAACTTTCTTTTCCAACTAACATATACTGTGTACAATTAATTTTTCTTGTTTCTCGGGTAGGTACAAACACTCTCAGCGGGTACCCAAGGACTTGGCAACCTTAAACCACTCCCAAGACTCATCCGCAAGCCTTATTCCATATAGTAACTTGACCTATAGGGTAATTCATTTCATCATATCACTTTCTATCTCATTTCCCATAGGGTCATCGGTATTCCCCTCTTGAGGTGATTCTTTCATCTCTAAAGTGACAAGAATACCTGCCTAAGGTAACCGTGGGTATGTGTTCTCTTAGTTGTCGCCATTTGGTGGTTGGGTAATGATTTTCCCAACATACAACTTGTGTGATAACATAACCAAATCTAAGTGTCATCATGATACAATAAACGTCTCTTTATAAAAATATCATGAAAAGAGAACTAGAAGAAATGGATGCATGCATGCAATCTTGTTGTAAAATTTAACCTTTCCTACTTAAGTAGTGTCCCTATTTTTATCATGTCAACATCATTAGGGTTTGAGAAAAACTGTTAACTGTCACTTAATGGTTTACTATTTTTATATAACACCCACAAGGTGCTAATATATTTAGCAACAATTTTCTTTATACAACATACAAAATTAGGGTGTCCCATCAATGGGATTTCTAGGTATTATATTATGTGTGGGAATCATGGCATCCATTCCATGAATATTTTCATTTAAACATGTCTGAGTTGTTCAAAAAGAGTGCATAAAGAAAAATTTCTATGAAGGTGGTGCTCCTCAAGGATTCTACAGCTGGAAAAACTAGCCTTCTTTTGCGATTAGTCCATGATGAGTTTTGTGATGGTAAAAGACCCATGATGGGACCACCATTGATCAAACACAATATCCTATTTGTGAAGGAGGTCATAGAGGATGTACAATTATAGATAATTCAACATGACTCCCTTGCATTATTATGGATTCGATGTAGCCATCATCTTGTATGATATTACAAACATTGATTCGTTTGTGTGCGCACAGAGATGTATCGATGAAGTGGAGGAACAGGTGAATCTAAGGCCCCTTATAATTCTTGTCAGGAATAAGAGGGACTTGAAATTACAGAGAATGGTGTCATGATTCCATTTTGAAGCTTATTCTTGTGAAAAAGGTGTGTTGCTCAAATAAATGTCTACTAAGATTGCATGCAATGTTAAAGAGATCTTCTACGAAGTTTCCAGATTGACAATTCCTATGATGATTGAATTAGTGTCCTCAACCAAGGAGAGAATGGTGAATATTATGGATGACAGACATAAGAATTATTCTTCTTACTATTTTTTTATGCTTTCAATCATTTTTAGAACCAATGATATGTAGCAGAATTACGTGCATTACATATTGATTTTTTAGGTAGTGAAGTTATTAACAACAATTTTAGTGGCAGTCACAAATTGTGACAGATAATGATAATTTCCATGTAGTTGGAATACTCAGAAAGGAATTTATTAATTTATTGTGTATGTTACATTTCAGTATGTTTGGTATATAATAAGTTTTTTTTTATGGTTTCATTTAAAAGAGATTCAATCCCTTTGTACTAATTGAAATAAATCTATGCTATTTTATTTTGATATATACACTAATAAAAATTAATTTAAAAACTGAAATATACTTTTAACAAATCCAAGGTTAAGATTAATCTATGTGACTTTTATTTCAATATATATGGTTGGGGGAGTGCACCAAGTTGATGGAAAAAAAGTGGCAATGGGGTGCACAAGTAGGAATGCATACACATTCCTGGAAATGTGCAAAGGTTCTTAATCCTACATCATCAATACTCATCGAACCACCACACACTTTTGTCAACTCAGATTATTTATGAACACGTGCATTCTTGAGAAAAACGGGTTCAGGAATGCATGCAAGTTCCTGTTAGCACAAAAATTTGCATCGACAAAAGTAACTCAAAGGCTCAAGCAAGTAGACAGGTTCAATTTTTTAGCAGTGGAGATCCCATGTACAATTCAGATTAGCGGCTCTCGTGCATTCAGAGTCTCAAAATTGCGCAAGGATTAACGACCAAACAGAAGCTCTGAAAACCTAAAGTCCCGAAGTGACGAGAGGATTCCACATTGACCGAGAGAAAGTCACTTCGAGAGATATTCATGCCCATGTTCAAAATCCCCCAAAGACCAAATTGTCTAAGTAACAAGAGACTGCCACGTCAACCAGGAGAAAGTCACTTAGGGATTTTTCCATGGTCTACATCCCAAAGTCCCGAAAAACCAAAATCCCAAAGTGATGTCAGTCTGCCACGTCGCTTCAGGACCTACAACTCCATGAGTGTTTTTCAACTCAACACATGGCACTTATCCACCGAGGATGCATAACATTTATTTCAGGCTACCATGTCACTCTAGGCCCGTACCACTTCGAGAGTTTTTCATGCTTCACAATCCAGAACTCCCGAACCCTGAAGTGTCGAAGTGTCGAAGACACATGGTGCTCATCCATCAGTAGCTGTGACAACACAATGATGTCATGCCACCATGTCAAATTTGAGAGATCATCCTCTGAGAGATATTCTTGCTCGACCTTCAAAGCTCCCAAGCGCCATAATCAACTCCATATCTAAACATAGTTAAAAGGATTCTGGAGTTGGAAGATGGATAAATTTTAGTAGGGGCGCTAAAATAGCAGGGTTACCTAGATCACAGATTGCTACAGATCAATGACCACACTTCATTGCGGTGATGGAACATGCTTGAACGATAAAATTCTAGAGCGATCCTGCAATTGAAACCATGGTATAGCGGAAGAGGTACATGAAAGTTGGTGGTGGATTGCGGGGGTCAAAGTGGTGTGGACTCAAACCTCCCTTAACAACTTCTGCAATCACATGATGATGTAGGGTCTATCCGAGAGAAACACATGGAAACAAAATAAGAGCATTCCCATATCGTGGATTTTGACAAGATCGACGACCACACTTCATTATGGGCATAAAGTGCTCAAATGCTAAAATCTTAGAGCGGTCCCACAATCAAAACCAAGGTATAGCTAAAGAGGTACGTGGTAGTTGGTGGTGGATTGTAGGGGTCGGAGCGGTGTGGATCCAAACCTCCCTTGGCAACTTTCATAATCACGTGCTTATATAGGGCCCAATTCGAGAGGAGTGTGTGGCAACAAACTAGGCGTTATGCCTCATCCTGATCCCAAGGATAAATCAATTAATGAAAAAAGGATTGGTGGTTGAACAATCGACTACCCCCTTAATGGAATCATGGGGGTTATGGCCGAGGAGACAAAAATCTGTCAGCTCGAAGTACCACAGAGGGAAGTTTTTCCCGCAGGCCCATATTGACCAGAGTTTCTTTCTGACAGAAGGAACAAGACAAACAAAACAAGACACATGAAACTGGAGAAGAGGCGCCCAAGAAGCAAGACATGTCTACTGTTTTGATTATAAATACATCTGATGAATGACATAAAGGGGCGTTCGACCCAAGACCTGAGGAGGTTTTGAGAATGTTTATGACTGTATATTTCAGTTTGTAATTCGGAGGGGCATGTAGCTATAAATTGTATGTTATTGAAGATTCATATGAGTTGCTTCATCAGATTTGTCTTCTATGTTCTCCATTCTATTCTTCATCTTGTTTGAACGTATTGCTGATTTTAAGGATTAAAATTTGCCTTTGATTGATATATTCTTGATGCGGTAGAGGATCTGTTGTAAGATTGCATATTTATCATTGTTTACTATTTAGACACATCTAGATTATCTTTGCAGAGAGGATCTCTGCTTAGCGAATATTCATCTTTATGTTATCATCTTATTATTCTCTTCATCATTATACAAATATTTTTTATTATAGGGATCTTAAATGCCTTCAATGAGAAGACTATTTATGACTCCATAGCCCAATGGTCCATCACTGATCTGCAGTGATATCTGTTTTTTTTTCCTTTCTTTAAAGTATGGCTGATCTCTGATCCCAAACTAAAATTAAATCAATTTGTATGTTACCAATATTACTCCCATTTGCAATCCGGGGGGTGAGTCTTGGAGTGATAATTGTTCCTAAAAAAAATGAAATGGAAATAACGTGTGCACTTTAGGAAGGCACACACATTCCTAAAGCATGTGTGCATTGCTAGGAACATGAAAAAGAATGCATGCACATTTACATTAACACAAAATATTTCTCTATCCATCCATCTCTCTCTCTCTCTCTCTCTCTCTCTCTC
>ML778022.1:306471-317947 GCA_009831015.1 Picea engelmannii | reverse complement strand
AGAGAGAGAGAGAGAGAGAGAGAGGAAATGGGGGGTGTTGGGCCTCGCAATTGACATATTTTATGATGGCATTATCCATTCTTTCACCTATTTTTCCCTTCCATTTACATTCACTTCATTAACCATATTCCTCATAATTTTCCTTTTTCACCATATACAAGATTCACATGCCATATGTACATAAAATGGTCAAGTTACCATGTTTTGATGATTAAAGAGTAGATATTGTGATTTCCTAACTCACTTATCAAATTCTGCAGTCGATTGGTAGTTCTGATAGTCACACTTTACACATAATTTATGAACCTATGAAAAGGAATCTCAAAAATCTAAAATATGGGTTTTGTGCATAATAGTATCATTAAGGTGACTTACTAGGAAAATATGGTGTAAAACAAGGGATGTATGGTTGATATTTACAAATACTAGTCATTCTAGATTGAAATTATAAAACTGAGTGGTTTGACCAAGTTGTGGATCATATCCACGAATTTGGACACATGGATCTCATGAAATATGTTGTATTATCCCATTGAAATTATCTTAGATCAACTCCAAAATTTGGTGGAAGAGATTCACATGTTTAGGATCTAGTATTTGTTGGTTATGAGATCCACATGTTTAGGATATAAGACTTGACGGTTATGAGATCCACTTGTTTAAGATCTGATATCATGTATAAATATGCAAGTATATCATTCAACTATGGGAGTTCATAGTTGGGGGGATGAGTTCAGTTCATTAGTGAAGGTATTAGAGAGTTTCATATTGAAGAGAAGGATTTTAAGAATTTTGATGCTGGAATAAAGAGTTTATTGTTGCAGATCAAGAGTTATTTGTTGTAGTCCTTCTTGGAAGCATATTCCAAGAGAGGAAGAGTCCCCTCTCTCTGGTATACACTTCCCAATTAGTTTTATTTCAGTTGTGTGATTTCTATTTTAGTCGTGTGAATTTATTTTAGTTGTGCCATGGAACTGGAATGGTAAAATATATGGGACTAAGGGGAATTTATTTAAGTTGTGTGAGTTATTTCAATTCAGTCATTCTAGTTGGCACAATAAATTTTAATCACCCACTCATTGATTGACAAAACCAAATGGTGAAATATGTAGGCCATGGAATCAGAATGATAAATTATGTGGAACTAAGGGTTAAATATTAAGGAGTGATTAAGATCATTAGTGTGATCATAGTGTTAAAATTTATTTACTATGTTTAATTCATATTGCTTAGCATAGGGTTAGTGGCCTAATCTTGCATATATTTTTTTCGGTATCTCACAAGATTAAGAGCTCCTCCCTGGTTTATAATTTAATGTAAAGTAGTTTAAGCAATTGAATTTCCTGAAATTTTTTGCACCATTGTCGAGGAGATGCTAATGGATTAGGCGTTAGTCATTCAATTTAGTGTGCTTTATCTCATTTTAATGCACGAAATGAAAAAAATTCTCATACCAACAAACAACCCGATGATAGCAGGGTCCCAGTAGTGTGAGGATCTGAATACATGCTCATCTTTGAATTTTGTTTGCAAGATTTCATTTTTAGGGTACACGATTTCATTTCTTCCAAGTTGTGTGGTTTGCAAGTTTTTGAGAATTATATATACTAGAGGAATTACAAGAGACACCCAAGGAAATTAAGAAATTTCAAGAACTGTTGAAAAAGGAAGGATGTTGTTGCAAGATGTTTTTCATATTTTGGTGGAGATGGAATAAATATATACAACTCAACCCTCCAAGCCTTCTTTCCAATTTGCAAAAGAAATAAAAGAGTTGGAGACTCCATTAGATGAAGAGAAAATGTTGGAACCTGAAATTGAAATTTTGTTTGCATGTTTAGCTCCTTTCCGCATCTAGGAATGTGAAGTCTAGATTGTTGAAGACCTACATATAAAGACATACAAATATATGTAAGATGATAGACAAGACCATCAAGGAATGCAGAGTTATATTGAAGATGTTATAAAAACAGGATCGCAGAGCAATAAAATAAAACCAATGCGGAAATAAAACATATAAGATACACAATACAATAGAGACACAAATAGATGTTGTTCACATAGTGTGGACTACATCCACCAGAGAAATTTCTTGGTCCTTCCTTTTATTATCCAACAAAATGAAGGGATAAAACCTACAACACACTCGTTGTAACTTCCTCTTCTTTCCCTCACAGTCTCCTCTCTCAGAATACAATATTCACGATAATACACAATTGCAATACAATTCCCTCATAAAAGAGGGTTTCCGTCTTGGGAAAAAACCCTAAAATAACTTCTACCCTTAGATCTGTGACCTTATAATGAATGGTATAGATTGACAATGAAATTACAATATTTTACAAGGCAATTTTTCTCAAAATTTCGCTTCAAGGGCGCTTACCCTGAATCCCTTGCCGGGGGGGGGGGATACAAAAATTGTTTTCGCCCCCCCTGGACCCCCTTGGCTACAGTTGTGGGGGGTAAATACCCCCGTTAGGGAATGGGGTCGAAGAAAAACTAAAATAAACATTTGAATCAGGAAGATAATTAGGCTCCACAACTAATAGAAGAATGGTTCCAATCCATCCCCAGGCCAAAGAATGATTTCCTTCTTCAACACTTCCTGGTACCAAATCTAAAAAATGGGATGGTTCCTCATATCCATACAACCATATATGTATATATTCCATATATGGATATGAGTATTTTTTTTATTTTGCTGCGCACATGGTTGCACTGGAATTTTTCGTATACTTGAGAAAAGGCTTGCCTTTTTCAAGTAGGTAGGTTAGTGAATAAATAAAATGTTGCATATGGTAGTCTAGGTTTAGTGCAAAAGTTATTATGTTTTTGAATAAAGTAATAAAAAAAATGTCAAATCCTAGATATCCTTCATTCAAATTCATTCATGCTTCCAAGAAAAACTATAACATATCCAATCATTTCTACATCTGCAACAGAGTCAGATCAATTTCTTCATCATCATCTACAACAATTTTTTCATCAACATTCAACATCTCTGCTAACAAATAACCAAAACTTGGTTACAGGAAAAGGTAATGAGGAAAAGGTAATTTTGCAGTGGTAGAGATCAATCACTGTGAGGACCTTCAGGATATTATGATCATGATAGTGTTTCCAAAGGTAATAATCTTTGATGTAGGTTAAAAATAATTGAATCTTAAGGAGAAGGTTGCATAATGTTTTTTAGATGCCACACCTCTGTTCATATCTCTGACACACATCCACATACCCATGTTCTACTCATATATTCCTCTTATTCGTATTCATAATACCATTTTTCGGTCTCTATCAAAACCAACACATTCATATATTCACATATCCATACTACTACCCATACATTTAAATCCATGTCCACACATTCACATCTCTTCGTTCTTATTCAATGACCTGTTCAAAGGAAGAAAGTAAATTTTTTGTTAACAATTGAAATTGTTAACATAAAAATTACTTAAAGGAAATCATACATCAACGTATGTGACACAATGGGGGTCGTGCATTAGAGTTTGAATTGAAAAAATAAGTTGTTGTTGGAAACAACCATAAAATTTCATTGCCAAAACAAAGACCCTGATTTTTGAGGTCAATTTTTCACAAACGAAGGAGAATCTCCAAAATCCACCACATGGGTTTTGTGGAGGATGAGGCCATTAAGGTTGTTGTGAATAGTTTCCCAAAATCGTGCAATATCTTGGAGATATGCAAGATTCTTTAAGCCAGATTTTTCCAGAAATTTAGTTGTTGATCCATGCTCTTGTTTGTTAGAAATGGATCTATGAGATCTTGATTCATGAAGTTGGAAATCTTTTCTCTGTGATTGATCCATACTCTATATGAATTATTTCATATTCATTTGGCTTCAAATTTCAATCTCTTGGTTAATGTTTCAATCAACACTCAGATCAGAAACATTTCAATCAACACCCAAAGTGAAGTTGGCTTCGATTTGGCAATAAATTGAATCAGAGTTCATAACCATGAAGAAGTTTAAAGTTGGAAATTTGTGGGTGAATGCAATCTATAGAAATATGGGTGTGAGTAATTTTTCATTAAGTTAATCAATGCTAAGGACTCTCTAGTTTTCCCTTTGAAGGACGTGTTGCTAACGTCTTGCATTCAAAATGATGGTATTGTTTCTTGTAGAGCAACTGAAACATTGCAATTTGGATCTTGAAAAAAAGAATAGCATGCTATCCCTTCCATCTCATGTTTTATCTCTAATTTTACATGAAGACAATGAAGCTTGTGAAGTTGTCGTTGGAAATGGTCTTTCTAGTGTTTTGTTGGATATCTTGTCTAACTTTTGCAGGCATCAAAGTTCCAAGAGAAAAAAGACGATGGTGGGAATCCTGAGAAATTGTTGGAATCTAATCAACAAAACTGTACCTGAAGGGTACACAACTACCGAAAAAAACTATTGACATTGTCTGTAACTTCATTCAGATGAATCTACCCTTAAATATTGTTTGAAATATTCTTGAAGATCCTTATATAGTTCAAACAACTATGGAGTCAAAAATTTGGCACAGTCTTGGAGCAGCCTTAAATCGAAACATAAGAGGCAGGGCAGTTAACAATTGTAAAGGATTCAAAAGATTTTTTTCCAAGGGAGTCTGTATCTCACATCATCCATATTGCCTCAGTCACTTGCAACAATGTACTACTCGAAAACTCTCTTTGCATATACATTGCAGAAGTAACAATTCAAATCTGCCTATCGAGCAAAGATTACATATTGAAATCTTTTGAAGACTGGAAGGTGAAGTACAATAAATCCTTGTTCATCCTTTCTTTTCCATATCAATTTGGAAGGAGCATGTTGTCCTCGTCCAGTTTATTTTGATAAGAATAAGTATTTGCTAGTCATAGATAACGAGAATCACTTAGTCTTCAACATACAAGTTTTTTTAATTAGGCTTCGAACACCTTTCGGGTTTTGATTCGAAAGGGTGCTTAAGAATAACAGAATGGAAACAAATATGATTTACCTAATTCTTGTGCATGAGGAAATGAAAAATATCAAGTGTGGGGAGGGGTGGAGATGTCCCTTCTATTCAACATTTCCAACAACAACATCTTGATTCTTCCTAGAAACATTACAAAAACATGGAATGCAATTCATTTACTCTACCGACATGGTCAACATGAAGGTTTGATTTCATTTTGCATATTTGTATGATTCACACTGGTCATGACATATAGGTGCATGGGTGTCCAACCATCCATAGAGCACTCTTGGAGGATTCTATACAAATCCAAGCTACAAAAATGATTTTACAACTAGATTTATCTTCTCAGAGGCATATTTTGCACACATATTGCAAGTAGATGGGAGTGAAATAAAATATTTGGGGACATGGGTTTTGAAGAAAATATGATAAGTTGAGTATATTGCAGAACGAATCTCCAGAAAATGTATATTGAAGAATTTATAGGTACATATTTGAAGCATATCTTTTGTAATTTCCAAAAAAAATTGTAGGTGATTGTTTGAAGAGGAAGTTTTGCAACTTTATTTGTGAATAGATGGCAATGAATCTCAAAATTATGTGACATGGGTTTTGTGCCCCATACAACAAATAGATTAATTAGCAGACATAATTTGCAGAAAACACATGAAAAGGGATGCACAAACATATTTTCAAACTGGTTTTATAAAAAATGTCAATTTTTTTGTAAAAGCTACAACCAACTTTTTGTAGTTGATTTGAATTTTTTAATGGTTGTATGCATCCCGAGACCATATAACCACTTGGATATGATTTCAAATCATCATGAGATTCTTATCCACCACTTGGCATCAATTTTCGACAATTTTCAATTTTCAAGTTTTTTTAAGCATGAATAGCCATCTTTCTGTAGCCACAATTCCATAACAATCAACAGATTCAAATTCACCTTCAATATCAACATCAATTATCTTATTCAACAAAAATACTCTTTAGCATCATTAGTGTCATCAAAATTCTTCATCAAGCGAGTGAGAGTTTAACATTTTTCTCTTAGACCAACATCCACCAAAAGAAGGTAAAGTTGGGTAAGCAATTTCTATTTCTAGGTAGTTATCAAAATTGGGAATTCACACACATGAAATTATTGAAGCTTTCTATATTTTCCATTTATTCATTCCCTTACACTCCATTTCATTACACTTTACATTTCATTATCTATCAATCATTATCCATCTCCCCGTGGCATCAATGGCTTTGAAAAGATAAGAAGGTCGTGTATCATATATACCTAGACACTACCTCTTATGTATTTTTTATTGCACAAGGACATGCAATAACATAAGTGTGGGGGAGATGTTGGACCTCGTAATTGACATATTTTATGATGCCATTAGCCATTCTTCACCTATTTTTTCCTTCCATCTCCATTCACTTCATTAACCATATTTCTCGTAATTGTCCTTTTTCACCCTACATGAGCTTCACGTGCCATAGGTACATAAAATGGTCAAGTTACCATGTTTTGATGATTAATTAGAGTATATATTGTGATTTCGTAACTTACTTATGAAATTCTACAACTGATTGGAAGTTCTGATAGTCAAAATTTCCACATCATTTTTGAACCTATGAAGAGGAATCTCAAAAATCTAAAATATGGGTTTTGTGAAGAATAATATCATTTAGGTGACTTGGAAGGAAAATATGATGTAAAACAAGGGATGTATGGTTGATATTTCTAAAGACTAGTCATTCTAGCTCGAAATTCTAAAACTAAGTGGTATGACCAAGTTGTGGCTCATACCCATGAATTTGGACAGATGGATCTCATGAAATATGTTGTATTATCCTATTGAAATCATCTTATATCAAATCCAATATTTTGTGGAGGAGATCCACATGTTTAGGATCTAGGATTTGTTGGTTATGAGATCCAGAAGTTTAGGATCTAGGATTTGATGGTTATGAGATCCACTTATATAGAATCTAATATCATGTACAAATATGAGAGGATATCATTCAACTAGGGGAGTTCATAGTTGGGGGGATGAGTTAAGTTCATTAGTGAAGGAATTACAGAGTTTCATATTGAAGAGAATGATTGTAATAATTTTGATGTTGGAATAAATATTTTGTAGTTCCAAATCAATATTTCTCTGTTGTAGTCCTTCTTGGAAGCATATGCCAAGAGAGGAAGGCCCCCCTCTAATTGGTATATGCTGCCCAATTAGTTTTATTTCAGTTGTGTGATTTCTATTTCATTTGTGTGAATTTATTTTAGCTGTGCCATGGAATCAAAATGGTAAAATTTATGGGACTAAGGGGAATTTATTTCCGTTGTGTGAGTTATTTCAATTCAGTCATTCTATTTGGCACAATAAAGTTTAATCACCCAATCATTTACTGGCAGAACCAAATGGTGAAATATGTAGGCCAAGGAATCAGAATGATAAAATATGTGGAACTAAGGGTTAAAGATCAAGGAGTGATTAAGATCATTACTATGATCATAGTGTTAAAATATATTTACTTTGTTTGATTCATATAGCTTAGCTTAGGGTTAGTGGCTTGATCTTGCATATATTTTTCTAGCATCTCACAAGCTTACGAGATCCCTGGTTGATAATTTAATGTAAAGTGGTTTAAGCAATTGAATTTTCCGACAGGGTGGTAAGGGAGGGAGGGGGAGAGAGATAAATAGAGGGAGGGAGAGATAGAGGTAAAGATAAAGCGAGGAGAGTGGGGGAGAAATAGAGGGAAAGTGAGAGATAGGTGAAAAGGAGGGAGAGAGAGAGAAAGAGAGGGGGGGCAGAGAGAGAGAGAGAGAGAGAGAGAGAGTGAGCAAGAGAGAGGGGTAGATGGAAGAGAGAGGGAGGGGGGAGAGAGTGGTAATATCGAATGCCTTAAAAATGATTAGAGTTAATGAATTACAATACACTTAGAGGGGGAAACCTCCTTTTACATTATATCAAATTTAGAATACAATATGATATGTGATAATAACATCCTAAGACTAGATCTCCATAGTATATATATATATATATATATATATATATATATATATATATATATATATATATATAGGAGACAAAGGGTACAATTATAATGAAATGGTGAGATGAAGGGGTTCAAAACCTACATACAAATATAACACAAGAAATGTAATAATTCAATGAGGGGCTTAATAAGGGGTTTATACATAAAAATAGTTTTTTATGGGGATTTGTCCAGGGATTAGCATGCCCCTCCATTTCAAAAAAGTGTTGTCCAAAACAATTGACAACTGTGGGTGTCTATGCATGAAGAAATCATCTTCCTATGTCACCTCTTCCATTGGTAGGTTCTTCCACTTGACAAGGTACTCAATAATTTATTATTTTTCTAGCTTCTTAATCCTTGTTTCAAGGATTGTTTTTGGTTCTAGTATGATTTTCCCTTCTCCATTCATCTATGATAAAATAGTTTTCACTGGGATCTTGTCATTGGTTATCTTATTTAAGCAATAAACATGGAATATTGAATGTACACTTCCTTGTATCAAATGACTAACATGAGCATGATATTGAGAAGGTGGAAGACCCTTAGGGGTCTCTCCAAATACCTTGGAATGATTGTTGATAACTTTATGGAGATCCATTAGAGTAGAGGAGATAGATTTTTGAACATCTATTGAGCTCAATTGTGCAATTACACCATGGTGTCCCATTTTGATTAATTTTGTCATGTTTTTAGAGATTATCACTTCAGAGGGTTTCCCTTGGATACCTATAAGCTCAATTTCCTTGCCTTCTAAGGAAAATATCACGAAAACATCTTGAAAATTAAGGGATATTGTTCCCAATGATTCTAACCATTGGAACCCTAATACCACATCAACACCACCCATTTGGATGGAAATCATGGGACCATCCAAAAATCCTCCCCCATATTGAGTTAATACTATGACACTTCCCAGAACAATTTATGGTACCTCCATTTGCAATTATTTCTTGAAACTTTTGTGCTAGATATACAAAGCAATTGAGATATTTTGCTAATTTGCAATTGATGAATTTATGGGTACTACCAAAATCAATAACATTTTTACTTTTTTTGTTTTTTATATATCCTTCTATATCCTGAGATTTTGTGGACTACTGATGTTGGCCAATGCATGATAAGATATCACTGGAGTAGTCTCTTCTATCTCTAAATCTTGTGATGGTTCCAATTCTTCATATTCTTCCTCTTCATTGTCTATGCATAATATTTTCTTCTCATTTTATTTATTCCCCTTACTGTACTTACTTTCACAATTGAAACATAGTCCCTTTTCTCTTCTTTCATCCATTTGTTGAGGTGTCAACATTGTCGGGTGAGGTATTGTTGTATTATGAACCCCAAAAGGATCTCTTATTGTTGTGTATAATCACATGGTAGGCTTGTGTGTAGCCTTATTATTGGTATGAATATGACGAGAAAATTGCATAACTTCCATAATGTTTGCAAGATGTTTTAAGAAAATATCATTTTTAATGACTTGTTTTAATCCACCCATGTAAGCTTGCAACAATTTTTCATCACTTATGTCATCCACCCTTGTGGCCAATACCTGAAATTATGAATTACAATCTTCAATATCACCTAAGATCTTCATTCTTGTAAATTGATTGAAGTAGTCATGTTCCCAAACTTTCCCATATTGTGCTTCTAAGTCTCTTGTTTATACACCCCAAGTATAATGATAAAATGGGGCTTCCTTTTAACTACCCATTGACACCATTGATATGGTTTTATCTCAAATTTCAAAATTTCTATGTGAACCATTATCTTATCATCTATAATATTATGTAGTTCAAAATATTTCTCTATTTGGTTCACCTGAGTAAAGACCTATGTTCCATAAAAATTGTTTAATTAAATCCCGGGAGATTTGAATTTAGGACCCCCACCATAATTAACTCCACTATTAGAGTTAAATCCACTAGAAAATTTCTTATTATCAGTAGTTTGTTCAAATTGAATACTACCTTTATTTTCATGAGTTCCTTGCATTTGGACATCTCCTTTAGGGAGTCTCTCATCTAGAGCCTGAAAGAACATGGAAGACATGGAATTTTGAAATTCCTTCATGGAATTTTGTATTTCCTTTTTATTTTAATCCATCTTATTCTCCATATCTTCCCTACTTTCAACTATATTCTTTTCCATCTGGTTATAAATATTTTCGATTTTATCTTGAGTCATGGTTGAGATCTCTGGAGGTTTAATGGGTGAAGTAATTTTTGGAGGAGCCCTTGGAGCCATGTTAAAAATACTAATGCTCTTCTTTTTCCTCTTTATCAAAAATTTTGAATCACCCAAAATAGATCTTCCAATAAAATGTCATTCCAATTGTAAGTTATGTACCTTTCAAACCGTTAATTTGGAGTCTGTCCTCCTGGACAAGCTTCCTTATGATTTATTTATGAAATATTAGCTCTTCTGAGTTTGAAATTTTAGCCTGTAGTAATATGATATGCCTTCTCTATAATTCCATGGGTCTCACTGAAATTTGATGTGTCGAGTAAAAGTTATGATAACTTTCCCAAACCTTGTTGCTTTTTGGACTTTTCTGGATAATGAACTTGTACATAATGCCACGTGTTCAATACTTGATACCTGGATCTAAAAATTGTACCAAAAATAGTATGGACTGTGCTCTTTCAAATGAAACTAGTCCTACTGAATTTGGATCCTCTCTGAAAACGATATGACGAATTTACCTAGAACATATGTTTGAGACTAGTCATAGGATGAGTCAAAAACCTTATCTTCCAGAGGGTGTACCTCTGAAATTGTAATGAACCAAAAGTTAAATTTTTTACCACAAATACCTTGCAATGTCTTCTAAATAACCTCGATGTTTCTATGTATGAATCATCCAAGAATAAAGTTATAGTGAAAATTCTAAGATGACTTGCATGGAGAAGAAAAACCCTAGGATCAATGAGATATGATACCAGATTTTATTATCCAATTCCTTAAAAATGATAAGATTCAATGAATTACAATCCAATTCGAGGGGAAAACCTCATTTTACAATATATCAAATTCAGAATACAATATGAGATGTGATAATATCATCATAATACTAGGTCTCCTTGGTATATATATGAGACAAAGGGTACAATTGTAATGAAAGGGTGCAATGAAGGGGTTCAGAGCCTAAATACAAATATAACACAAGAAATGTAATAATTCAATAAGGTCTTAATAAGGGGTTTTATACATAACATGGAATTTGTATGAATATTTGTCTAGGGATTAACACACACACACACACACACACACACACACACACACACACACACACACACACACACACACACAGAGGAAAATGAGGGGGAAAGATTGAGAAAGAAAGGGAGAGAAGGATGGGGGGAGAGAGAGGATACAAAATAGGGGAATGGATTAGAGATAGAGGGAAGGAAAGAGAAAGAAGGAGAGAAAGAGTATGGGAGAGAGGGGAAGAGAGAAAATCAAGGGAGAGAGGGAGGGGG
>ML778022.1:295025-306351 GCA_009831015.1 Picea engelmannii | reverse complement strand
AGGGATATGGAGAGAGAGGAGGGGGAGAGTGAGTGGGAGATAGGGATAGAGAGGAATATAGAGGGAAGGAGGAAGAGGGGGAAAAAGGTGGGGGAGAGAGAGAGAGAGAGATTTATTTTGTGCTAACATGAATGTGTACAAGTTCATGTTCCTAATAATGTGCATGCACTTTAGGAACTTGTGTGCATTCCTAAAGATTGCACACGTTATTTTCATTTCAAATTTGTTTCGGGTGGGAGTGACAACTCTAGCATACATGTTTGTTGAATTGGTGTGAAAATACATAAAAATCTCCAGTTTTATGAATACCTCTCTATATTTTCTTATTTTTGACATTATTTTTCTATAGACAAATCAGTTCTCGATGAAACAACAAACATAGATAGAATAGGCTATGCATATTTCGAATATATATTTAAAAAAAATTTAATATGGTTTACTATTTTTAATCTATTTTTTCCTTGACATATATCATAGTAAAAAAATATATACCTCTTTTATTTCTTCTATAAATTTTTATCAGCTTAACAATTTTTAAAATAAGTTATATACAATACTAGAAGACATTGATATCTACAATCTAAAACAAAAAATTGTTTGATAATGTTAAGACCCTCGTAGAGGTTCTAATTTAAAGGATATATTGGCCCTCATAATTTACAAAAATAAATAAAATTAATATTATAAATTTTGAAAAAAATACACCGCAATAGAACAATGGGTTCTTTACAATAATACAATTTTTTTTTCAAAAAATTCTATCGTTAAGGTAATTGACACTTGCACGAACACAAAGACATATATCTTATATTTTTCTTGAAAAATAACATACGAGTGTTAGAAAAACTCAAATTTCACATAGTTATTCACAATTTATATAAATAAAAATTATATATTCGGAAAGTTAATTTGATTTCCTACATTTCATTTTTCTACACCATATCCAAATTCATTTTAAAAGTAACTTGAATAATCCATCGAAGTTAATAGATTGTTGTTTTTCCATGTTTGGCACCCGATTATGAAAATGGATCTTACCATTTGTGAATTGTGGAGTTTCTTAATAGATCCATTTTATTATTAATTCTTCTTTTTACATGACTACATGCAACCATGGAACGGGTGAATATGTTAATTAAACTAAAACAACAACATCAATATTTAGTATTATTTGTATCAATTAATCAAATATGGAATCCAATTACCCAACCAAAACAAAGACGAGGAAGTATGTGGTATTGGACATGGTAACCATCAATATTTCCAATTTCCAGATAGCTTGAACCACTGAGCCATCATCATATGACTATAAACAGGTTCATGTTCAAACCTACATATCTAATTTCTCGAAACCATGAATTGTTATCTTAATGTGCTAATGGTACTTTCTTGGTTTTAGTCTATGGGTAGCTTAGATTCACTTCAAGAGATTCTTGTAAGGTCTTGTGTAGAATGCGTTGACATAAAATGGCATAATTTTTTTCATCAGTTCGATATATTGAACTATCATATAAGCCACTTCTTTGGAAACGATGGAGGAATATTTACCTTGCATTTTTGGGAATCAAAGATTCATCACAGGTGGCAGTCTGGTTATTTTTTTCTCTTAAAAAAACATGGATGGAGTGGGAGTGAACTCATCCACGGTTTTGGGGCATTTGATAAACATTTTACGTTTTGGTTCTTTTGGAAGAAATATGTCAACTTAAATCTGAACGAAATTGAATTTTTCTATTTTTTAAATTGCATTTACGAATGCATAAATAGATTCATCTCAAAATCTGCAGATCCGAAAATTTCTAGCTGGATTTCGAGTAAAATTAAACCAAAAATACGCCCACAAAAATACAAAAATATATACAAAACCTCATTCAAAATAACCACAACATTCATTCACTAGAGCTATCACACTTGACTTCTAAAGTACGTTAATTATTTAAAAAGGTTAGTTTAATTTATATGGTTAAATATTTAATTTTTTATAGTAATTAATTAAAAAATAGTCTGATTAATTACAATTAATATTATTAAACATTTAACTATCCTTGTATCAACCAATGTTGAATTCATAATTTATAAATAAAAGCAAGACTTGCGAAGAAAAAAAAAGAGTTGTTACAGGTAACAACGTTTGTTTCACTGAAAGTAATAACATAAGTATCATTTATTTTATCTAATTTCTTATCAACCAGGGTTGAATTTAGAATTCCTAAATAAAAGAAAAAGTCATAAAATCATTAAAATAATAATTAAAAAAAGTGAATTTCTAAAATGATAATAAAATAAAGTGAGTAGCTAGAAGTAATAATGTTGGTTTCACTGGAAGCAACAACATAAGTTCCATTTATTTATGGCATGGATTTCTTGGGATACAACACAATAGTGTAAAATTTACCTAGAGTGGTATCTCAATATTGGAAATGTTGACCGGGGATGGGTGACTAAATGACTCCTGAACTTTCTTAGTGATATTATTCTCTATAGACAAGTGGGTGAACCGTTGGATACTAGGGCTGGTGAATTGAACCATTTAGAACTGCTACAAGGTCTTATCTTAGTGTGTCGGGATGGGTGGACAGACTAAACGTTAGTGGCATTTGGGTAAGATTATAGTTTAAACTAGTTTCCCTACACCAAACAAGGAAGTTGTTTGTTCAGTGCATGTGGAACACACGGGGAAGGAAACCCACAGTCCCCTATCATCTCAGATGGATTGGAGTGGATTGGCTTCCGATGTTGCTAAAAAAAAGTGCTCTTTATTATGTCAATGTAATTGGGGTTTGGAAAAAAAGTGTTAAATATCCCTTAATGATTTATTCTTTTTATATAACAATGACATGATAATATATTTAGCGATATTTCTCTTTATACAACATACAAAATTAGGGTGTAGACATGGCCAACTTTAACTGTCCCTTAACAGTTTCTTCTTTTTATATAACACCCACATTATAACATATTTAGCGACAATTATCTTTATACAGAATACAAAATTAGGGTGCAAACATGGTCGAGTCATTCAGAAAGAGAGAAGAAAGAAAAATCCCTAGGAAGGTGGTTCTCCTCGGAGAATCCACAACCAAAAAAATCAGCCTTCTATTGTGATTCGTTCGAGATGAGTTTTGGAAAGGTAGGAGACACATGATGGGAACATCGTTAATAAGACACACTAGCCATTGATGTTTTGGTAGTTGTGGGAGGTATTAACCTAAATGTGTAACCTTTGTACTTAGAATAGAATATATTGGAAGTAAGAGAAGCATTAAAAAGATGTGTTAAAACCCTAGAAGAGAAGTCAGCCCAAAGAGAATAATAATAAAGTATTAAAAGGCTCCAGAAAGTGAGGTCAGCCCTGTTAGCGTTATCATTTTTTCAGTTAGATTCAGACTTAGATGAGTCATGGTCAGTGGGTCAAAGCGTGTGAGGTCAGGTACCGAACAACGAATGGGTCGAAGTCAGCAAGTGGCCAGTTTGGCCCTTAGAGCTGGGAAAGGGCATCATAATCAAACATGTGTAAATGGTAGAGGTCTTTTCCCAAAAGGTCGGGTCCTGTTAGAAGAGAGAATTTTACATGCCAAAGGTCAAATCAAGTTGTTAGAATAATGGTAACATCGGTAGATATAATGGCCATCATCACCTCATTATGAAGTAAAAAAGGATAAGAAATCACGACACTCATATCACATATACTTTGTTTCTCTTATCATCTGTACTTTACACACTCCGAAGTGTACCCGTCGCGTGAATGTGTTGCGCAAATATTCGACCTGCATAAAAAATTCTCGTCACCATGGATTCAGTGTCCTCTGTCATGATTCTGACCCTCACTCGTTCAGTTATAAATGCTAGTCATTCTGCATGTATTTTATCTACCAACCGAATTTATGCTTCGTCTGTAATTTTTCCTGCAAGCCCTGAGTTCCTTGTCATGGAAAAACCAATTACCATCAATTATGTCACAAACCGGGTCAGTCAAGATTGTCGTGCTTTGTCTATCTTAAATCATGGTTTGGATCCTGTCAGTGTTGGTCAAAATTTATTCTGTCAGAAAACAAGTCATCTCACGATCACCCCCTCATCCTCAGAGTTTTTGTCACACCCAATTTCTGTTTCGCGCTCCCCTACTGCGACGAGCTTGTCGTTGTCATTGTTACAACGTCGACCCATTCCTACACCGAGAGTCTTTGTGGTGCCTAGGGGCCATGCAGTGAATTCCCAAGGGCATTCTCGCTAATCGTGCGAAGTTCCGCTACCACCCTCCAACGGGTCTGGGATAAGAATATCATTATCCATTTGTCGCGCGAAGAGGGCGTCATCTTCATTACTGCGTGCACAGAGAAAACACACATTGCACCATGACGACATCCCAAAACATAAGGAAGAGGGAGCGAAGTGGCATAATCATGAGGTCAGAGCCTTAAGACTTGGAATTTATAAATGAGGATCTGAATGTCAAAGTATATTTTGAATAGGTCAGATACATGCTCTATTTCAAGAAAATACAAGGAAACAATGTGAAACTAGCAGAACAATTCACGCTCGGATTTAATGGGTTTCACGCGGTTATTGTAGGAACCACATTCCAGGTGATGGAGGAAACTCTGTCAGTCGAGACAAAGATCCCTCCACATGGTGAAAGGTGGTCTAAGAGAATTCCTTTGGACATGCTATGCTATGAATAATTCATCAAACCAAACTGCCTAAACGGGAAAATCCAAATGGGTGTTCCAAGTCGGTATCTACGGGAGCCTTTTCAGAAACTCTTGAAGGTGATTTGAGATTATTTTATCTGTGAAAGGAGTTCTGATAGAATACACCTAAATCACATTACATTGTTGATGCATTTCATAGGAAATAGGTCGTTGAACCTACCTTTCTTCTTGCACAAAATTCTAGGAGGAATGGCAGACAATGTCCAAGACGAAGCATACTAGCCAAAGAAGAAATTATCCCACATATCACTAATAAAATTGTTGATAGTTGAGAAATTAAGGTGACTGCAAGGAATGAGATTCATTTCTTCTTTCTACCAACATCCCTAGGAACCCCAAAGGAGATACCCCTCTACCCATGGGAGAAACAACATCTCACAGCGCGGAGGCGAGAATAGAAGGGGTTGCAGAAAATGGAAAGACAGTGTAATTCTCGTCCCCCCAACAACCAATACCCTAGAAAAGAGGTAGAACAATGAATAACAGAGAGCCTGGGAAGGCCTGAGATCCAAGAGAACCAGGCACCAAATCGGTTGTTGAGAAGTTACTAATGTGCCCTGTCTGGATGGAACCTTTTGAAGGTTCAAGTCGAGAAATCGTCGACAGACGGAGAAGGCTAGATACTAAAAGTATGGATGTTTGTGAGTCATCGCAACAACTAAAGCAAGCATAACTCGCTATTGCTGAGCTATAATAAGAGAACAAGGAGTTGAGAAAGTAGTTAGCGGAAAGGACCTTCGAGACATTAACATCACAAAGTCGAGAAGGTAATGCGAATTATCTCAAGAGGTATCTCATAGAAGCGCAAGACATGATCATCCAGCTGCGTGAAGCACATAAAATGTCAGAAGATAAAATCATGGAGAATTTCAAAGAACGTGGACCAACCATAGAAAAAATATGTGTAGATCTCAGTGCTCAAGTGAAGTTGAAGGGGAACGGGGTCTTGCGAAAATAGGTAAAGAATTTGAAAAGGTGCAACTGGTCCCTCAGAAAAATGATTAGAAATCACGACTGTAGATAAGGCTAGAAACATAACTGATCTGATTCTATTTTTGTCTTTTTGAACAAGGCACAAAATTCCTTTCTCCCCGTGTCTTGTTTCCTTCCTAGAATTAAGGAATTTGACGTGTATCCGTGTGGCGGATATACATCGGGAAGATGCTTAAAACCCACCTATCGTGAAGGAAAAGTGTAGGTCGAACACACAACAGTTTTGAAGAAATGCGTTGTCCCCTGACCATCGTTGCCATATTGGAAACACAAGTGACAATCCACATTTACCCACCACATGCATACCACAACCAATGATCACACGACATCAATCAAAGCCGTTACACTGGGTGGTAGGGGTCTGAACAAGCGATCGATCATCTAAATGACCTTTCAAAGGAGAAGCACCGACACATCACTTCTTAATGATGGAATATTGTTGATGACCAAACCATCATGGCAAAGACATCGGTTATTGCATGATTGGATACAATCAAGTTTCTATTCTTAGTAAGTGCCATCCAAAGGATCATCTGGTAGAGAATAACCAGAGCCTAATTGCTAGGAGTAGTATTTGGGGGGCATGGCAACCCAAGCGGCACATCCTTTTCTATATATTTCATCTTTTCAATGTAAGCCAGGTTGGTTGGCAAAGTAAAAGAGACATTAACTGTTGAATGTAAATTTCAAACCCGATTGAAGTTTAATGCAAAGGTCCTAAGACTTTGATGAAAAGATTATAAGGGTGGTGGTTTGATGTATTGTGATATCTCTTATGTACGTGTTTCCTGTTTTCTGTATATCCATGTCTGTATTCTGTTTAAATCAGAATGTTTTATGAGTCTATAATTCATTGCGTGGTTCTCTAGACTTCTCCATTTAGACGCCTGTGTTTTCTTCTAAGTAATCTAGAATTCATCTCCAATGGTGTTGTGAGTTACTTTGTGTATTTTTCTCTCGCCACACACAACGAATTTGAACTGAAAGACCATTTCCTACTTAGCCTTTATCCTCTCAGGTTTTAGTCACCAAGTCATTTATTTCTCTCTCTTTTTGGAATTTGACTCCATGGCCCAAGGTTCTGTATTCACTTGCCAATAGAACCAAAAATATTGCACGAACGTGTTAAACCTAACCGACATTTCAAAGCCAATATCTGTATAGAGTCAAAGTCTCAGAGAGAGCCCTCTCTGGGTTATAAAGACTAGTTTCTGGCCTTAAAGTTGATCTGTAGGTTACCTCTGTCATTCATTTTCTCAGCTAAACGAATTTAGGGAGTGCTAAAATTTTGGCATCATTGTCGGGGATGAAATTGAATAAAAGTTTCCCTAGGAGAACGATTGAAGCTATATTTTTTACCCTTGAGGGTAACAATGGGTCGAACGTCTATATTGGCTAAAACCTTTACCCTGGAGACTCTAGTGAATGAGAATAGTAGAATAGAGTAGTATGACTTAGAAATCGTGGCTCCAAAGAAAATTTATACCAGAGCCAATCCTAATATAGACCCTGTAGCACCCATATATGATCCTGAGAAACATTTGCGCATGGAAAAGGAACAGGCGCCAAACCCATTCTATCACCTGGACAAAAAATTATCCTTACCCAAAGATGGTGTAAAAAGCATTGACGACCTTGATTTCGACACACTATTGGAACAAACCATGTTCAGGTCTAAATCAAAAACCTGCTTGGATGAGATAGTCTTTGATGAGAAGAGGTTTCAATCTTTGATACCAAACAAAATCCCGTGAGCTACCATAATCCCCAGTTAGAACATTCTGCTAGTCCCAAAACCTCCTAGAGCAATGGCTTCCAGATTCACCCTTCTTTCCCTGCTAGCCCAACTACATGATTTTCCCCAGAACTATAATCAAAGGATCAAGCTATATGATGCCGAAGGGAATGCCTATGCCTAAAAATACTTGGATTGGTTCAATGGTTTTGTTGATCTAGAAGAGGTCGATCATGAGGATGCGAAGATTATATTTTTTGTGCAGATTCTTTCAGGGGAGGTTAGGAAGTGGGACATTCGAGCAACAAGCATCCTCGATTTCACAGCGTTTGAAACATCGTTCCTTGCCAGATGGGGAGAAAAAAATAATCCTCTGCAACTATTAACATGGTACAACAATATGAAGAGATAACCATAGGAAAAGGTGCAAGAGTTCTTGACTCGATTCATGAAGGTCTACAACTCAATCCCCACAGAAGTACAACCAACTCAATCCCCTTTAACTTTGAGACCGAAATGGCCAAATTTAAAATCTTCATCCCTTTCAATGAGCTCATCAAGAAATGAGAGTATCTGGATCAGATCATTAAAATTTTGAAGATGGAAGAGGATCCCAATACCATGATCAATGTCCAGGATAACCACCCTGCCATTTTATGTGGTCTGCGTGTAGAAGAAACGTGCGATACTGAGGAAATTCCCCCTTTCCATGTCAGCCTCAAAATCCATGACATGACTTTGCATAATGCCATGCTAGATTTGGGCGTGTCACACAATCTCATGCCAAAAGTGGTCATGGACGAGTTAGGTTTGGACGTCACCAAGCCCTATAAGGATCTTTTCTCCTTTGACTCAAGGAAAGTGAAATGTTTGGGTCTGATTAGAGATTTGGTCATGTCATTGTCTCAAATTCCATCTAAGAATTTGGTTATGGACGTGGTTGTGGCCGACATCCCCCCTAAATTTAACATGTTGTTATCCAGTTTGTGGGCCGCAAAATTAAAGGGAACCCTGTAGATGGATATGTAGTATGACACCATCCCTGTTTTTGGCTAAGAAATATGGTTGTACAGAGAGGTGCTACTCAAGTACATGGTGAGTAGAAAGACCCAACCAAACAACCATCCTATCTACTCCATCGACACCGATACTAGCTCTATATTTTACAATGACTTGAGTTTTGAAGGGGAGGAGCCAAAATATGTCATTATTGTTGAAGATAAGGCCGCGCGTTGAGAATAAGAGTCCACAGACCCAAGAAACTATGCGGAGAATGAAATGTGGAACATGAGCTTCGACAGAGGCATCAACAAGGAAGGATTAGGGGCCGGTGTATGGATAAATCCTCTCAAGGTGGGCTCTAAACTCTTCTCTTACAAACTCACCTTTGATTGTAGAAATAACATGGCTGAGTATGAGGCATTGATTTCGGGTCTAAGAAATTTGAAAGAATTGGGTGCCAAGAGGATAGCGATGCACAGAGACTCTTTGCTCATCTTAAATCAAGTGAAAGGTATATACCAGTCCAAGCACCCCAGACTGATAGCATATAGGAATCTAGTGTTGTACCTCCTCGAAGAGTTATCAGAGTATAATTTGTCAGTGATCCCAAGGGGGGAAAATCAAATTGTGGATGCCCTAGCCACCTCAGATTCAGTGTTTAAAATTCAAAATTTTCCCAACATAAAGTATGAGATTGAAGTCAAACACAGGCTAGAGGTACCTGATAATATCAAGAATTGAAAGGTGTTTGAAGATGTCAAATAAGTGGAGATTATTCTCTGAATGATCGACGATTTCGCTAATGTAAACATCAATGATGTGTGTTGTTGCGAAGAAGATGAAGACGTAGTTGCGCGTAGTGACAATGACCCCTTTCAGAACCAGATAGCTGGAAGGGACATAGTGCAACTAAAAAATAATATCATTCCCAAAGGATTGGTTCCGTTGGAAAAGTTTTTTGATGAAAACGATGTAGCCAGAAATCCTAGGATCACTGTGAATGATGAGGATGTCGAGGATTACAACATCGGGACCCTAGAGAATCCAAGGATAATCAAATTTTCAAAGTCACTCAATTTGGATATCAAGAAAAGATACATAAAACTCACGAAATACTTTCCTAAAAGTTTTGCCTGGAGTTATGAGGACTTAAAAGTATATGACACTAGAGTGGTTCAGCATGTCATTCCTCTCAAAGAAGATCAAAAATATTTTAAGAAAAATCTAAGACAAATCAATCCCCTGCTGCTGCCGCTAATTGAAAAAGAGGTAAAGAAACTATTTGAAGCCAAAATTATTGTTTCTTTAAGATTTTAAAAATGGGTTTCCAACCTTGTGCCTGTAGGGAAGAAGAGCAGCGAAATAAGGTTATGCGTGGATTTTCAAAACTTGAATAGAGTATCCCTCAAGAAAAACTACCCGCTTCCTAAGATGGACTACATCTTACATAAGGTAGTTGTATCCTAGAAGATCTCCATGCTAGATGGTTTTTCGGGTTACAATCAGATAATGGTACACCCGAATGACCGGGAAAAGACAACCTTCACGACACCATGGGGTACACTCATGTATGAAAAGATTCCTTTCAGTCTTATGAACGATGGAGCTAATTTCCAGAGGGCTATGCATATAACATATTTTGAGGAAAAGGAAAAATTTATCATGATCTACCTGAACAAAGTTATAGTGTTTTCTGACTCCGACGGACAACATATTGAGCATCTGAAGAAGGTTTTACAGAAATGAAGAAAGTTTGGCATATCTTTGAATCCGAAAAAATCACATTTAGAAATGTAATAAGGGAAACTATTGGGGAACATTATCTCAAAGGAAGGCATAAATATATACCCTAGCAGGGTGGAAGGGATTCTGAAGATCAACACTCCTTGGAGCAAGAAAGAGGTACAGTCCTTCCTGGGAAAGAATTTCCTAAGAAGGTTCATTCCGAATCTAGCTGAAATTATAAAGCACATCACGAGTATGCTTAGAAAATGTAATGCGATAAAATGGAGCCTCAAAGACAAGAAATCATTTGAAGACATCAAGGTAGCATTAACCAAAGCTCCCGTATTGGCCAACCCAGATTTCACAAATTATTTTATCTTATTCTCCTTCGCCTCGGAGCACACCATCGCTGGCATACTATTACATAAAGATGAGAAAATTTTTGAAAATCCTATAGCCTACTTCAATAGGATGTTGAGAGACTCCCCATTGAGGTATGATATCATGGAAAAAAAAGCATACGACTTGGTGAAATCCCTCAAGGATTTCAAGACTTATATACTGCATTCCTGTTGATTAAGGTTGGTTGTCATTGATTTCAACCCTTGAAGAAAGCCCCACAACACAAAGGTTTGGGTAATGGACCCAATATTGTTTGATGTAAAGATGACCCATTATTTTCTTGTCATGGTTGATAAGAAGTAAATATGGATGAACTCCAAAGTGGTCCCCTTATGGTGAAATCCCTCACGGGAAGACACTTTGCAGAGTAAGAGAACCCATGATTAATTGTGGAATAATGAGATAAAGGAAAATGATTTTTTTCAGGTAAAGTATCCTATATGGATATTTCTTGTCATTCCATTTCTGGTGGTATGTGGAACATCACATAACTCCTCACAGTTAGAGAGTTATGGCCATGAGAAGTTGGAGACCCCAGGTTTGGGTAATGGACCCAGGTTTGTTTAATGGATAATGGTATGAATTATGATATATTTTCAGATAATACTATTCTTTATGGATAGTACATGTCATTCCATTTCTGGTGGTATGTGGAACGTCACATAACGCCTCACGGTTTGAGAGTTATGGCCTTACGAAGTTGGAGGACCCTCATATGTCATCTAGAAGCCCCAAAAGGTCAAAGTAGTCAAAGTGG